>PVLC010004870.1:16251-81251 GCA_004027655.1 Graphiurus murinus | reverse complement strand
GCGCACGCTTGTAATCCCAGCATTCGGGAGGCTGAGACCGGAGGATCCGGGTTCGCGGCCAGCCTCAGCTACCTAGTGAGGAACTCCGCAACTTAGTGAGACTCGGTTTCAAAATAAAGAATAAAAAAAATAGGGCTGGGGGTATAGCTCGGAGGTAGAATGCCCCTGAGTTCAATCCCCGGTACCGCAAAAAAAAAAAAAAAAAAAAAATGTATGAATAAAAAATAAAAAAAAATTTCAAAGGGTCAATATTTTATATTTCAAGAAATAAATACTAGATTTAAAAAAAATTATTTCAGTTCACAGAAGAACAAATCATCAACCTGTGGGTATCAGCAGCCTGTTCTGCTCCTCACCCTCCTGTAGTGCCATATTCCTCCACTCAATGATAGAAATTACTGTGCTCCCACTTCATATGACTGTCATGTGTAATGAATTGGATGGCTCTTAAAAACACCCACATGTTCTTTCAAATCTCTCTTCAGAACATTGCTTTGTTGGTCTCAGGTCCCTGGAGGGGTCACAACCAACATCCATCTTCTTTGAGGGGGAGGGTACTGGGGATTGAACTCAGAAGCAATCTACCTCCAAGCTATACCTCCAGCCTCCGCCCTTTTTAAATTTTTGAAATATGGTCTTGCTAGGTTTATGAGAATCTTGATAAGTTGCTGAGGCTACTTTTGAACCCATGATCCTTCTATCAGCTTCCCAAGTACTATGATTACAGACATGTGCCACCATGCCTGGCTTAACATCCATCTTTTAATGTGATGGTCTTCAAAACTCAGAATAGTACTTTTAATTAAAGTCCCCCTATAATGACATTTCACTGACTCAAGACCAGTTTGGGAGAGAGGCATGTCTGAGGTAGAAAAAACTGTGAGTTGTATATTTTTCTGTGCTGCAATTCAGGCATGTATAGTAGCATAACCTGAAGGTTCTTGAGTGTTGCTTTGGATGTCCTGCTCAGCTTCAGTTAATAAACTGCTAAAGGTCCTGAGAGCAGAGGATAGACTTTTCCAAGCAATGGATAAAATACTTTCAAATAAAGCCAAACGTTTCCTGCTTTTAACATGTCTTGACGTATCCATAGAAACCTGGAGGCCTCAATATCTTTCACCTAGGCCCACCTAGATCCTGAGTCAGCAGTGACAAAGGCAGGAAGGTGTTAGCTTAGCTGACTCACCTGTGAAGTCTCAGGTTCTGGAATTCATTGGAAACCATTGTTTCATGTTTTGGGGTGAACTCTAGGTGTTCAGGTATGAATTCCTCTTGCCTAGCCATGTTTCATGTTTCCCTGGGCTGTATGACCTGAACTCTGTCCTGATTTTCTCATTTATATTCATCCCTGGGTCTACTGCCTTACCCAGAGCCTGAACTGACCTGAGATAGGGGTCTTCCCCAAAGGCATCTACTCTTGCCTGGACATTGTCAGCCTGTTTCCTCTGGAGCCTTTCCCCAAATCTGCAGCCATTTTGAGAGGACCAGACACACACTGGACTTTTAACCTGCACTCTGCCAGCCAACCTTGCCATTGTATCCCATCACCAGATCACTTCATTTTAGAAACCAATGACTACCTGGAGAATGGCAGAGTTCCTTCCCTATGCCTTATTGAATGCCATCATTAAAGTGATGGGACACATCCCATTTGGGCTGGCCAGCCAGCTAGGTGAGTTCCTATAGTTCACACCCCACTTTTTCTAGCCTGTCTCATCCCCTTGGACCAATCATTGGGTTTTCACACTGATACCACCTAAGGTACACACTTTCTAATAGCATCAATTTGTACTAAAAACCCTTTTCTAATAGTATAGACTTCACCCACTTTTGTCTCTCAATTAATGAGATTTTGCTGTTGTGAAAGCACACCTTCTGATATATCTGTTACCTTTATTATAGTTCAAGGCAACTGAATTGAGAGGATTTCAAATCTAGTGGTGAGGCTTCTAGTTTCCACTTATTGTTAGGTCAGAGAAAGGATATGCTGTCTTCCATGGGTAAAAGAGCCAGCAGAGAACAAATGCTCTCTAGTCAACACTTACCTAGTAAGCATCTAAATAGTTCAGTGTTTAGCCACAGAACCCTAGCAGCTGGGGGTCCTGAATTTTAATCTGGCCAACTAATTCTAATTTGGATTTCATGGACAGGATCCTGGCTTTGACTTGGCAAATCTGGTCTTCAGAAAATGAAACATTCCATGGGCAACTGTTGGATTCTCACTGCAAACCTAAAACTGAGAGTGTGCAGCTCTAATACAGGTTGAGTATCCCATATCCAAAATGCTTGGAACTATAATTGTTTGGGTTTTCTAATTTTGGAATATTTGTTTGCATATAAATGAGATATTGTAGGGATGGGGGCTATGTCTAAGCACAAAATTAGTTTATGTTTCGTACACACCTTATACACATAGCCTAAAGGGAATTATATACAATGTTTTAGTGTACCTGTGTTTTGGTTGTGACCCATCACATGAAGCTGAGTGTGGAATTTTCCACTCAAAGGTTTCCAATTCTGGAGCATTTTCAATTTTCAGATGAGGAATACTTATCCTGTACTTCACAAACCATCAATAGACACACCATTTTACCTCACAACATCCAGCCTGCTAGTATAAACGGCTGGTATGGCTGATGGGAGGGAGAAAGAAGTAGCAAGAATAAGGTAACTCAGTGTTAGCCTTGTCAAAGAACACAGAAAGGTCTTGTCTGCAGAAATTGAAACTGTTATTTCTGTTGTCTTCTATTAAAAGTCAGTTCCAGAACTAAGGCTTCTGTCAGAAGTAGCAGAAGGAAAGATACTCAGCAAGTCCTTGCCCAATGGAAGAGAATAGCAGTGGTGAGCATGGGCAGAGACACTAGCACAGAGAAAGAGCCTGCTACTGCTAATTCCCCAATATCACAATAGCTCTGGCCTCAGCAGGCACAAGCCTGACACTGCCACTCTCTAGTCTCCAGCAACAAAATAAAGCTAAAGAATAACAAAAAGAAGGAGAGGTGACTGCCCCAGTAGCTACAGTTGCCCTGTGCTCCTTAACTCTTTGCACCTGCTCTCCTGCTGGAACAAGTGGTCTGTGTATGAGGCTCTATGCAGGGAGGTGCTAAGCAAACAAGAAATGACTCACTTGGTCATAAAGTAGATGTGATACGAGGAAAACTTTACTAAGCCAAATAAAAGTGATTGTAAAGCACTTGATAAAATATAAACTGCTACATAAATACTTAATAAAAGCTCACAGCAATGCACACAAAGATAGCTAGGTCAAAACTTACTCAAGCTCTCTAGCCTGGAATGTCTTGGAAAGAGTGAAAATTGTCTTCTTCTCTCTGGCTTTCTCAGCTACTTTGCATTCCTTGGCCTTTACCCTTGGCATGTCTCTAGATGTATCTCTCCTGTCATTGATATATTTCTGTGCTTACAGAGATTCTAATTTTCATTCTAAGCAGTTGTGTCAAATATTATTTGGAGCAACAGATGTTGAATTATATTTCTTTTGTTCAGAAGCCCCATTTTAGGTATGTGGTGCTGTAGGGGACAGGTTTACTTTAATATTTAATTGTGAGTCTCACCCCAAACTCTCCAATAGCAGAAACTGAGAAAAACCCTGACAATTCAAACAGCCAACCTTTCTGCTTCCTTGTAGCCCCAACCATACCTAGAAGGGTAAAAATATGAACTCACTGCTGTCCTGATGAGAGTTATTATACCCTGGGGCTCCTTTAGAATCAATTTCACTTTTGTCTATTTGGAAAGCTACCAGGAACAGAACTGGAAATTCAAAGTCATCAAACTACCCCCCTAAATGTCCTCATTACAAGATTTCATAGTCTGACCAAGATAGAGCTCTAGAGGTCATTTCGTCAAGTTCTTTCATTTTATAAATAAAAAAGGCTAAAGGGCAGTGACTTACCCAAGTTCACATAACAAGTTCACATTAGAGCTAAGACCCAGGATGTACTCTTAGCTTAGAGCACAATAGAAGGGTTAGCCATTCTTATCATTAACCACTTGGACTGGCTCAGTCCTGCTTTTTGAAGTTTCACTGTATGTTTAAACAGGATCTGAGGGGCAGAGGGAAGAGAGCAGTACTCAGAAGGTTTGGGGGAGGAAAACATAAGAGAAGTTAAAATATGAAGGCAGATAAACCAACAGAATGGATGAGCTGCAGTTCCTAGTTCTCCACCATCCCTCCAATGCAAAATCCCCACAACTACATCTTCCTTCTGTATTTAGTAGCTGCTATAGTCATAGATGCCAACAGATGACCAATTGTCCCTGGTTTGCCTGGGATTGAGAAGTTGCCTAGTACTTGGGACTTTTGGTGAGAAAACTAGAAAGTCCTAGGCAAACTGGAGCAGGTTGACCACTATAGGGGCCAGAGGGTATTTGTCATTCAAAACCAGAGCACAGAGATGCTATTCACCAGGGTTTGGACAGCACCTGTTTATTGAGAACCCATGCATGCAAATTTTTAATGGGACTTTCTTCATGTCTCTGATGAAAAAAGAATTTCTTAAGTAGATAAGATTCACCAGGGGAACATTAAACTGAGACACCAGAGCTCTGGGCCCAGTAGCAAGGAGAACGATGATGAAATGGGCAAATACGAAGCTGAAAACAAGGGTGGGTTTATTTATTTTCTACTAGAAATTGAACCAAAGAACATTCTGCCTCTGAGCTATACCCCAGGGCCTTGCTAAGTTGCTGAGGTTAGCCTCAAACCTATGATCTCTCTGTCTCGGCTACCCAAGTACTGAGATTACAGGTATATACCACCATGCCTGGTTACAAGGGTGGTTTTTAAGATCCATTTGACTATGTAGATCACTAAGATATAAGGAGGCAAAAAGTAAGAAGCTCCTGTGAAACTTAAGTTACAAAGTAACAGAAATGAAACTACATCATAAAGGAGACAAAACCAAGGATCAAAGCCATACTCACGTAAAAGAATAAAATTCATTGGCTTGATCTTTCTCCTTTTCCACAAAAGTTAACACAAGGATGATATGAAGGACATTAAGCAACTAGACTCAACTGGTTTCTAATGTAATTTAGGAAGATTATCTGAGCTCTAAAGAAGTTCTAGAAGGAATGGTTTAAAATGTCTTTGCTATGAAGCAACATATTAAAGGTAATATGCAAATAACTCTCAGTTGATCCCCTGTGAACCTAATGCCCACAATTTTCCCCAAACAAAACCAAGGATAGGGATTTTAATATTTTTATAGAAGGGAGAAGTGATTAGATAAAAATTAGAAGGGGTAAGTAAGACTGTTCCTGAAAAGTTGAGAAAGGGGTCTTCAGAGGGAGCTAAAGTTAGGCCTAGCTCTAGTTATCTTCCAGTAAAGGTCTTTTTTTGTGTGGTGCTAGGGATCAAACCTGGGACCTTCTGCATGATAGGTAGGCAATCTACCACTGATCCACACCCTCAGCCCCAAGAAGCTTCTTGAACAACAACATTAATGCGAATAACTGCTATCATTTTTAAAGACTTATTGCATTCTAAGCATTATACTTTGCATTTCACAGCCTCTCTGAATCTTCTTAACATTCTCTTAAGGCAGACATTATTAATTCCATATTACAAATTGGCAAACTGGGGCTCAGAGAAGGGAAAGAGCTAATATGTAATGGAGAAGGAAATCAAACCCAGGCTTGCCAATCCCAAAGTTGCTCAAACACTCTGCTATGTTCTTTAAGAAGGTTAGCACATACATTTGAAATTTGTCTCTGTGTGTTTTTTGTTAACCCCAACTGTTCGGCTATATTTCTATCAGTAAAAATCATCAGAGAGCCAGGCATGGTGGCATATGCCTGTGCTCCTAGTACTTGGAAGGCTGAGACAGGAGGATTGCAGGTTTGAGGCCAGCCACAGCAACTTAGAGAGACCCTCAGCAACTTAGTGAGACCCTGTTTCAAAATAAAAAATAGAAAAAAGGGTTGGGGTGTAGTTTGGAAGGAGAATGCTCCTGGGTTCAATCACCCAATATTAAAAAAAAATCAAAGAAGCCGGGCGTGGTGGCGCACGTTTGTAATCCTAGCATTCGGGAGACTGAGACTGTAGGATCCGGGTTCGCAGCCAGCCTCAGCTACCTAGTGAGGCACTCTGCAACTTAGTGAGACTCGGTTTCAAAATAAAGAATAAAAAATAGGGCTGGGGGTATAGCTCGGAGGTAGAATGCCCCTGAGTTCAATTCCCAGTACCGAAAAAAAGAAAAAAAAAATCAAAGAACACAAACAATGTTTTGCACTTGCTTAAATATAGAAAAATATGGAAAAACAGAGGAGAGCTGAATTCTTTGAAAGGAGCCACAAAAATCCCAAGGGCAAGAACTGGGGCCAGCAGCAGTAAAATTGTAGCACCTGCCAGCCATTTCATGCAGTCTGCAGAAGAGAGAAACCATCAGAGGCTTCCTAAAATACTTCCCCTTGTCTTTCACATTCTAAGTCCCAAGGATCCATTTTCTTTGATACTCAGTGACTGATTGCCAGAAGGGGGAAACAACTTCTGAGAGTAATTGAAAAAAAGTTTGGGGCAGGGGATGATACTGTTTGTGGACATAAGAGGTATTCTGATAAAGTGACACTAATATCATTAAAGGAAACTGGCCATGTCCCTTGCCAAGAAAAGGTCAGGAAATATTACAACCAACAGCTTTGTTTCAATCTATTCTCCACTTAACTTGCATGTTCTCCAGAGGTAATATAAAGTTCTGACAGCTTTTTAATTTGTAAATATCTACCAGAGTGCATACAGTCCAAACCCTGTTGTATCCATCAATGATACTGACATCACTCAGAACATTCTGGGAACTCTTCATTGGAAACCTCATTTAAGCCACTTTAAATGTCATAAGAAGTAAAGAGCCCCATTATTTCATCTTCTCATTCCATGTGGACCACAGATAATTACAGTCTTGTTTGATTGCCCACTCCATTCAATGTTTTGGTTCCCAAAGACTCCTTCCCAATATGTACCAATCACCTGGCTTGTGTTTCCTAACTGCCCAGGGTCTCCTCACTATAATCCTCAGCCTGCATCACTGATGATAAGCTGGATGAGAACCAACAACCTGCAGATTGCAAAGGCCAGTCATATGCTTGCAAGCCATTGACTGAAGAATATGTAGAAAAATTATCTGGAGAAATGATATCATCAAGGAAGTCAATCTACAACCTAACAAAGCCTTCTACTTTGCTTTGAAGGAGTCAATAATACTTAAGAGGCATAGAAGCTCTAGTATGTTAATTTAATAATTTCTTAAAAGCAGTCGTTTTCCTTCATGATTCCATCCCATAAGCCTTGCAAGTAAAAACAGAAGAGCTATGGTGCACGGAGCCGAGATGGTAAGAGACAAGCTTTATCCAACCATCAGATTCATATTACAAAGAGGATATTAGAAGGCAATATTTATTTGTTGAGGGGACAGATATACTGGGACTTGCCTTGGAGGCCCCCAAATACTCTCTGTGTAACAAATTCAATAGGTGGTCTATAGACATATCAACATTGAGCCATGAAAATGTCTCTTAAAACATTCGGGAGGCTGAGACAGGAGGATCCGGGTTCGTGGCCAGCCTCACTGTACTGCCATGGAGTAGTGAGGCACTCCGCAACTTAGTGAGACCCGGTTTCAAAATAAAGAATAAAAAAATAGGGTTGGGGGTATAGCTCGGAGGTAGAATGCCCCTGAGTTCAATCCCCTGTACCGCAAAACAAAAAACAAAAAACAAAAAAACATGACAGTTGAGCAAGTATGGCCTATCCTGAATGTGGAACTCCATATTAAACCATGAGTCAGCAAGACAAGCTGTGTTTTTTTCATTCAATCCTTAAGGTAAAGCTGCTGTATGTGACACCATAATCTTGGGATAAATGTCACTGTACTGCCATGGAGTAGGGATTAATACATAGCTGTCACTAAAGACTAATTTTAAGATAAATCTATGATGAAAAATATGCCAATCTAAACCTTTAGACTTATCTGTCTTGCCTTACCTGGATTTTAAAAAATCCTTAGCTGCCATCAGATTTTTTTTATTTCACACTATACCATATTAAGTCATTTTATACATAATCCATTTCTACTTCAAAACCTTTTCATGAACAATCTTGAGTTATCTAAGGTAGAATATGTAAACTGCCATGCTAGCAAGCAATCTAATAGCATAATACTTTCATTATGGAGCATACACTCAGGCTAACATAGAAGTTTCCCAGGTCATAATCCCAGCATTCGGGAGGCTGAGACAGGAGAATCCGGGTTCTCGGCCAGCCTCAGCTACCTAGTGAGGCACTCCGGAACTTAGTGAGACTCGGTTTCAAAATAAAGAATAAAAAAATAGGGCTGGGGGTGTAGCTCGGAGGTAGAATGCCCCTAAGTTCAATCCCCAGTACTGGAAAAAAAAAAAAAAAAGTTCCCCAGGTCAGAAAGAATGAAGGGTCATGTTTCTGCTTCTGAGGAGCAAAAGTGGAAATGAAACCCACAAATGTATTGAGGGGACCAATGACCATGGAGAAATGGTAAGACAAAAGATACTATAGCCTCTCCCTCCTGCCAGCCTTCAATAAGCAGAACTTCCTGTGGAATAGGTGGCAAAGGGTGAACTACCGACAGGTTGAAGACTGTACCTCGGTTATACCTTGATTTTTTTTTTTTTTTTGCGGTACTGGGGATTGAACTAAGGGGCATTCTACCTCCGAGCTATACCCCCAGCCCTATTTTTTATTCTTTATTTTGAAACAGGGTCTCACTAAGTTGCGGAGTGCCTCACTAGGTAGCTGAGGCTGGCCGCGAACCCGGATCCTCCGGTCTCAGCCTCCCAAATGCTGGGATTACAAGCATGCGCCACCACGCCCGTCCTATACCTTGATTTTTAACCCTCAAACCATCATGACAAGGGCTGGCGAGAAGAGCTAGTAAGTTTCAGCTGCAGCATGATTTTAACCTTACTTGTACCTGAATGATCTCTAAATCAAAGACTTGGGGACCCAATTTAAGATCATTGAATTTTATTTCCATTATCCATTGTTTATTTTTTCCTGGACCCTCTTCCTTTTGGCTGTATTTTATCATATAGATTTGCTTCCTTGTGGCCACTTTTTTGGTGTGGTGTTGAGGGTGGAACCTAGGGCCTTGCACATGCTAGACAACTGTTTTACCACTGAACTATACTGCTACACTGTTCCCACTGCTGCTTTCATTGGCTATCCCATATTTAAAATTGTATGCATACTACCTTGAGCCCTTTGGAGAATAGCCACACTATAAATCTAAATCTAAAAATAAGCCCAAATAACAAATAATAAGCAGCCTATTTTAGCATGAGACTGTGGGAGTGATGTATAGAAACTATAGCATACTACTGGCCTGTTCTACTGTGACTGGTAAGAGATATGCATGTTTATTTGAATATCTGAGTATGTACACACTTGGGCATGTAAGTCTTTACCACCAGATTGAAACCTCTGAAGGTCTTTCCCTCTTGCTCTGTAGACCAGTGAAAGACTTGTTCATGCTAGAAATCTGCCCCTCCTAAAAGTCTTCAAAGCACAGTGTTCTTAAAGTAACTGCATTAGAAAAACAGAATAAAGTATTCCCCCTTGACTTTCCCAGATCATAGAGGAATGAAAACAGGAGTCATTTTGTCTGCCTCATTTTAAAAATTATTTTGTACATGGCAGGAATTGAGCGTTTAAGTTCTTTTCACTTGCTCTCACTTGGTGATATGCCACAGTCTATCCCTCCAGCACAGCAAAAAAGAGTTAAAAACGATCTCCTTACCCCACTTTTTTGAAATATTTATAAGGTATTTGAGACAAGGACAAATTTCTTTGAGCACCAAAGCAATTGCTTTGCATATTCCAACTTCTGCCTTTCCAATTATGCAGGGAAATCCTGGTGAGGCATTATAAACATTAAAGGACTTATCTGGTCAGTGGGAACAAGAGAGAGAGAGGTCATAATGAATATGTGTGTATATAATTTTTTAGGTGAAATAAAAGGTAAGATTACATAGGAAAAGAGACATCGTCAGTGCAATTAGCCCCCTGCAGATCTCCGGGGATTTATTCTCTAATGACAGCTTCCCCATGTGAGAGTCCCTTAGTCATCATAAGAAAACACAAGATGAATAATGACTCATAATAGACACAAGTATTTAGGTAGAAGTATCAGCCAGAAGAAAAGAGCTGACTTTGGGAATCAGGCTCTTCCAGCCAAGCAACAGAATGCAGGAGGACTAGGAACAGCTAGGGCTGAATCACAAAGGGAAATAAGGCAGTATGCCACAAAGTCCAAATAGTTCACTATACACAGATGGGAAACCTCCAAGACATTAGGAGGTATGCTAACTGTAAGGAAGGACAGATAGATGTACACATAGGACTGAGAAGACTCAGGGGAGATGGGATGCAAAGGAATAGAGAAACAAGGCCTGGTGATGGAGAAACTAGCATTTAGGTCACAGTCAAGAATGATGGGGATGGGAGGTCTAAAAGTTTATCTGTTCTGTCCTCAAGGTTAAAGATGAACCAAGCTAAATCCAGATGTAGTAAGAGAGGTCTGACAGCAGTTGTTGCTTCAGATTCACATAAAAATGGATGAAGAACTGATGAATGAATAAACAAAATGTGCTATATACATGCAATGAAATATGATTTGGCTATAAAAAGTATAAGGTACTGATACATGCTACGACTTGGAGAAACCTGAAAAATTCACTCCATGTAAACACTTCTGTTTATATGAAATACTTAGAATTGGTAAATTCATAGAAATACTAAAATTTGGGATGTCAGAGGAGCAGGAGGGAATGGGAAGTGACAATTTATAGGCTCAAGGTTTCCTTTTGGATTGATTATAGTATATCGGAAGTAGATAGAGATGGCAGTTGTACAATATTGTGGATTTACTAAATGCCACTGAACTATATGTCTTTTTTTTTAGTACTAGAGATTGAACCCAGGAGCATTCTGCCTCTGGACTATATCCCCAGCCCTATTTTTATTCTTTATTTTGAAATAGGGTCTCACTAAGTTGTGGAGGACCTCACTAAGTAGCTGAGGCTGGCTGCAAACCTGTGATCCTCCTGTCTCAGACTCCCAAGTACTGGGATTACAATAGTGCATGCACCACCACACCTGGATAATTGTACATCTTAAAATGATTAATTTTGTTATGTGATTTTTGCCTCAATAAAACATGCACAGACACATGCACACAAGTGCACGTGCATGCACATGCTCAATACAAATGGGTAGAGATTCTATTATGCCCTCTAAAAAAATGTGCCCTGCACTGCCTGGGAAAAAGATTGGTTGATTTTCTTTCCTCCTCTTCCCATTGGCTTGTGATATCTTCAATGGGGCAGGAGCTAGATTCTATTTTATCCCTGGATACCCCACAGGGCCTAGTATATAGTAAATGCCTTGTCTGTGTTGAATGAGCCCAAATTATCAGATGTTAAATGTAAAGACAAACCAGCATTTTTCCTCTCAAGGTAGGGGTTTCTGAAAATGTATAGGTTTAGTTTATCTGTTACACTAATTTATGTATTTACTTTGGCAGTACTGGGAATGAAACACAGAGCATGCCAAGCAAGTGCTCTACCACTGAGCTCCATTTCCAGCCTCATTATATTAAAGACAAATGATGAATGAGTAAAACTGGGTTTACATATAAGTATAAATTGGACTCACATATAAATACAAACTATCCAGAAGAACAATGGAAATTTTGTTCAATTATCTAGATATTTGACCTAATAGTTCTAAAAGGGTATTTGAGAATGTGTTACTAAAATATTCACTCTTTGTTTGTTTGTTTGGGGGGGTATTGGGGATTGAACCCAGAGTCATTCTACCTCCAAGCTACATCCCTCCCTAGCCCGATTTTATTTATTATTTGGAAACAGGGTCTCATTGGGTTACTGAGAGCCTTGCTAAGTTGCCAAGGCTGGGTTCGAACCTGCAATCCTCCTGCCTCAACCTCCCAAGTACTGAGATTACAAGTGTGCTCTACCACGCAGCTATTAACAGGACCAATGCAACCAAAGCCTATGTTTACCTATAATTAAGCCCAGTGTTAACATAATTCTGTGGATTCCTTTATTTTTCTCTTGGTCTCAGAGAATCTTTAATTGAAATTCTCTGTAGTTTCACAAGGGCAAAATCTGAAAAATTTTCTGCCTTGGCCAATCATAGGAAATCTCTGCCTGTACAGAGATAGGATACATGGGTGGCCCACATGAAAAAGGATATGTTGCCTGGGCCAAAGCTTACTAATGCAAGAATTTCTCAGTTAAATCCTGGAAGCCAAGCCAATGTTATCTCAAGCTAAGATGGGATGGGGTTGGGGGAGGTGAGAAGGAAAAATGATAGGCATAAGTGACTAGATTTGTGAAAACATTCCCCCCATTAATCCTTCAACTGATTGCATTAATAAAAGAAAAAATTGAAAGGATATGAAATATCCTTATTTTGAGACAATGCATTGCTTAACTGATTAAGTGATATGTCATCCATAGGAGGAGGGTATAAACAGCTCTGACAACACAGTTAACATGGATATCATTCAAGATTTTCTTCAGCATCTACATTTTCCTTTTGATCAAGTATCCCCAATGACAAGTCTCATTCCCTGTCAGGATTCTTGGTATTCCTAATTTTTCTTAGTTAAAAGTAAAATATTTTCAAAGGAAAACAGACCTGACCTATAAAGATAACAAAGTTACAACCCATTTGACATTATGAAGTAGCAATTCTTACTTAAAACTAAATTAAATGAGAAATTCAATGAAAGCTCTGGAAAGAGGTTTTAACTATAGATGAGATATGAGTGCCAAGATAATCTTTATAAATGATATAAATAGAGGGCACACATATCTTCAGGCTAAAAAACTTCATATTATTAAATGTATATTCCTGAGGAATTAAAAAAATCTACTTTGACACTATTTCCTAGTCTCATCATTGCATTAGGCCAGTAATACAAGTACAGGTTAATTATAACCTGAGGTTACTTAACCAAGGAGGAGTTACTTCCTGGAATATATTATCCTTATTTGGTCGGAGGATATGTTTGATTTCTTCTTTCCTTCCTTCCTTTCCTGGATAGTATATATCAATAATAATAATTGGTTTAGTTTTATTTTATACTTTTATTGGTGCATTATAATTATACATCATAATGAGATTCAAAGTGATACATAAATATAGATTTTCCAGAAGTAATAACCTTTCTACATACTACAATTATTTATTTTATTATTTTGTTCAACACCCTAAGGTATTTAAGCTAGCAAATTAAACAAAGAAATTCAGTTAATAGGGGCTGAGAGTGTAGCGTAGTGGTAGAATACTTGTCTAGCATGTAAGAGGACCTGGGTTTGATCCCAGTTCTGCAAAATAAATTTTTTTCAGTTAATAGTTATTTTAATGACACAAATTATATTTGGCCAACCTTTGGACTCATTCAAATTCAACAGGCTATGGATCATACCATATGATAAAAGAGAATTTTCTTAGTTCCAGGGCAATATCATTCACAAAAGTAAACTGACCATGAGATAGCATGAGCAAATTTCAGTAAAAAATCCACACACATATGCATTTGAGAAGATATGTTTTTTAAATTAACTAAAACTAGATCATCCAATTTTTTTCCTCTTAAACAATAGAAGATATATCAGTGGTTTTACATTTGTTTTAAACAATCACAGTGATGAAACCAGTATTGGCAGTTTTTGTTTGTTTTTACAGTACTAGGGGTGGAACCCAGAGCCTCATACATGCTAGCCAAATGCGGTTCCCTGAGCTACATTCCAAGCTCATTATTAGGGCTAGACACAGAATAAGTATTAAAATATTCATAAATGAGAAAATGAATATGAATACATTAGCAAATAACTATAATGTGAATTAAAATTTCCTTTTTAATAAGGGACCATGGTTAGAAAATATGTTACTTAGCCAGGCATGTGACACAGACCTCTAATCCCAGATCCTTAGGAGGCTGAGGCAAGAGGATTGCAGGTTCAAGGCCACCATGCCATGCGTTAGCCTTGTAAGACCCTGTTCAAAATAATAAAATAAAAAGGGCCAGGGATATAGCTCAGTGGTCAGTGGTAAAGCAACCCTGGGGTCAATCCCAGTAAAGCATGTGCGCATGCACACACACACACACACACACACACACACACACAAAGATAAACGACTTAAAACAAATAAGTACTCAAAAATTGTTCATATGTCACCATATTAACAAAACAGTGAATGAGTCACTGGGATAGTTTTTCATCAAGCTTATGTAAGAACCACATATTTTACCTGCGAATGCTTTCTTTTTTAAATTACATGTTGTTACACCTGTGTTAAAGCATCAGCTTTTTATAAGCTTTTCTCTGACAATTAAAAAAACATGTCATTTATTACTATAGTACGCAGCACAATTAACAATAGCCAAACTATGAAATCAACCCAGGTATTTGCCAGTTAGATGAAAGGATAAAGATGATATATAGACACAATAGAATTTTTCTCAGTCATTAAGAAGAATAAAATAATGACATTTGCAGGAAAATGCATAGAATTGGATAATATTATGCTAAGTGAGATTAGTGAGTCTATTTAAGTCAAGGGTGGTACGTTTTCTCTCATTTGTGGAAGGTAGAAAGAAAATAGGAAACATAAGGGACTTTAAATAATGCAAAGATAGATCTGTAGAATAGTTTAAGGGGTTAGGGGATGAGAGTTAGGGAGGGGAAGAGGGAGGACTTGGGAAGGAAACAGTTTAAATAACACTTTGGCAATATGTGAAGGTAGTACTACCAATTTCACTAACTCATGTTTGGAGGGAGGCAAAGGGAGGGGTGGTATATGGAGGGAAGTATGAAAGGAGTTGTGTGCATATATGTCTTTAACACATGAATGATACTATGATACATAATTACAATGCATCAGTAAAAATATGTAATAGCAGTTAAGTACAGTTTCATGATTCTACTCATTATCTCATGAGGTTTTAGGACAAATACACACTACTATTTCTCCAGAATTCAGTGGGCTTCATGGGGACCTTCACCCCTCCAGCCTGATCCACATTTGCTACAGGGAAGTATATCTCAGTGCAAGTTCAGTGCCTCATCCAGGGTGGCATGCAACTTCATTCTCACTGTCCATGTCAGTAAAATAGTTTACATGAGACACAAACTGTTTTCAGGCATTTTTTCATTTTGTGTTAGGAAAAGGAGAGTTAGGGGAGAAGAGAAAAAAGATAAGTAACATGAATTGGGTTTCCATTAAGTGCCAGTCTGCTAGGGTCTTTATATATATATATGACCTCACTTAATAGTTACAACTTCTTTAGATGCCCTTGCCTTATAGAGGACCTTGAGACTTTTAAGAGATTATATGACTCACTCAAGGCCACGTTAATATTAGCATTGAGATGTGAACCCAAATTCATCTAACTCCAGAGCTGCCTTCTGTAGATTACATTGTATTATGAGTATATCCCATTCAACATCTGATATCCTGGTGTTGGGGGCCTGCTAGAATGTAAGATCTTCAAAGCAGGTAACTTACCTTTTTATCCCTGTATCCCCAGTATCTACATTGATGCCTAACCTATGTCTCAAAACCTTAAAGTTGAAGGTATGGATGAATGAATAAACTAATAAGGAAAGAAAGAACATGCGAACATGCACAGACTATCAGAGCTGGAGAATCTCTTATTCAATCATCCAATTTTTTAAATGAGAAAACAAGCCTATGGAGAGTAAGTCACTTTGCTTAGGTTAAGCAACTAATTAGCAAAAAACTCAGAACTCGATTTCGGGTCTCTTCTGTATTCTCTACAACATGCTACTACTTATACAAACATTTTAAAAAGCATGTTCATCAACTCCAAGTGGTTTCCTAAGCATTCTACCCTTTTTATTTAATTCCTTAATTGCAAGCTATTTCTTACAAGTGCAAAACAATGCAGGTTGGGAATGCAATTAGCCCACTAGAATGAAAACTCTGGGAGGATAGGGAATTTTGTCAGTTTTGTTCAGTTAAACATGCCTGGCACCTAGAAGATGTTCAGTAAATATTTGCTGAATAAATGAATATATATAAGTGAATATATATATAAGTGAATATATATTTATATATACATACATATATACATATATAAATAAATGTAAATGTATATGTAAATGTAATTACATATACACATTATATATTTATATATTTCCTTGTCAGTGATGAGCAAGTTCTTCAGAGATGATGACAGTCAGCATAGATTATACTAACAAATCTCAAATGATCAACATTTCAGTAAAATTTCTCAGTGAGATGGTATTCCTCTGTCCCTCCCTTTTTCCTCCATCTTCTGTAAAATGTGGAGGGGGAGGATAACAGTATTCATTTCATAGGATTGTTGTAAAGCTAAAAAGAATGAATACATATAAAATGCTTAGCTTGGTACTTAATACTCTCAATAAATGATAACTATTAGCCTGCATATGATTTATTTTCAAATGAAACAAAGGCCCACATAATGAGGAGATGAAAGAAGCCAAAGATAAAAAATGAATTACTTAATGCCTTACATTTTGTAAAATGTCCCTCATTTTGTAAAATGTCCCTGAATACAAATTTCTCTGTGTGCTTCAAAGTTTGACAAGTTGATGGGAGTTGCGAGTTATACATAGCATCTAGAACATCACAAATGCTCATGTGTATGCTTTATAGAGAAATTCTCTAGAGCCAGGAGTGGTGCACCTGCAATGCCAGTACTTTGGAGGCTGAGACAGGAGGATCACAAGTTCAAGGCCAGTCTAGGCAACCTAGTAAGCCCCTGTCTTGAAATAAGAAATAAAATAAGGCTCAGAGGTAGAACACCCCTGGGTTCAATCCCCAGTACAAATTTTTTTTCTTGTGAAATTAATGGAGGCACATAATTAATCTTCAGATGATTATTCATCAAATACTGGTGTATATATAACTTTCAAAAAAGCATTACCTCTCCACAAGTTCTTGTCCATTCCAGCACAGAGTGTCATTCTCAGCCACAGGGCTATGACTGCAGATATAGCCAGGCAAAGTATTATAGAAACTGATGAAAGACCTCAACTTCTGAATTAGTTCTCTGAAAGAAAAAACAAAACATCTGTGCATAAGAGGCAAGTAAATCCAGTATGAAAAAAGTTTTCTTTCCTTATTAGCATGATATAAAGTCTCTGCCAGGCTGATTAGAGCAATAAATGATTTTTAAAGACATTGTTGGCTACAAGGCCACTATTTAGTTTTTTTAAAAAAAAATCAATAAAATGATATTAGGAAAAAAAGGTTGTCTGCCATATAAGGTGCTGCTCCTATCAGAAGGATGATTTAATTCCAACATCCATTTTATAACACGTACAGCAGCTTCCATTTTTTTTTGTTGTTGTGGTTCAGAATGCTGCTACCTACATTCTCAAAGGTTGATTACAAGGCACACTTTTGGTTTCTGAGTATAATTGAGTGCATTGATTGTAATTTATAATGCTTTTACCCTAGAGATTGTCCCTTTCCATATAGGCCCTGGCTAATGGCTGCAGATCACAATCACAGGGTGCTCAGAACCCTATAAGCTCTATGAAATTCTCCTGATAGTATAATCAGAGTAACTCACATCTGTTAAAGGAAGAATGTTTCTTTATTCTTTGTCGGTATATTGTGGTTTCTGTGAGGGGGAGGGAAAGGCAGAGGGTTCTTGTATATTTTATTACTTATTTGCTTTGGTTTTTATGCTGTTTATGATAAGACAAGCATATGTGTATGTGTGTGAGTGAGAACATATTATGTATGCAAATGTATATAAACACACACATAAATACTAGTAAAATTTCTTACCTATTATTTTGTTTCAGCTATACAGGTATATACAAAGTAAGACATCATAGACTGGAGATAAATGTATATGTTTATGATGAAATCTTTAACTATCTATGTAATAGATGTCCAGTGGTAAACAAAAATAAAATATACTTCATTTTTAAAGTGATGTCTTTGATAGAAAGTTCTTCACATCCAAGTAGACTTTAAGTCTACACAAAATTTTTGGAGACTCTGGTCAGGGAATTTTCTGATAGTACTGTTTCCAGGCTAAATATGGACAGACCTGATGTACAGTCCTCTGAAGGAACCAGAGGCTTGAATCTCATTTGGACACTGGAGAAAGTCTTGATGTTTTCTAGGGGTTGTTCTCAGATCTAGCCAAAAGAGGAAGAAGAGTGGTGGAAGTGATCTTCATGCATTCAATGCCATGCTACATTTTATTACTGTAAAACTGTTCATAAGTTGTGGGAGAAGAGGAGAAACAGAGGGAGAGAGAGAAGAGAAAAAAGAGAAGAGAGAGAGAAGAGAGAGAACTAGTTCTCAGCACATGTTTACAAAGGCTCAGGGTACAGGAAAGTCAGGGTGATGGACAGAACAACTCCAGAAAGATTATTTGGACATATATAACTCCTGATACCCCAATAATTGCTGCCTGTTGTGCCCCTACTTCCCTCATAGCTTTACTCCTGGTGTTGGAGCACCATCAATCTCCAAAGAGAAGAGACTCAGTAATAGAGCTCTGAAAGTCAACATTACAGTTTCTCACAGAGGAAAATGGTGGGTTCAATTAATGCCTAATAGGAGAGATTCTCTGTTTTACAAGGCAATAATACAGTCTCTAAGAGTGGAAACCGAAAGACTAAAGGCTGAGGCTGAGTCATTCCCCCCACTCCATGAGGAAATGGAATGTGGTCATTTATCTATGGGAGCCCATGCCTTTTTAACTGAATAGTTTCCTTTAGGTTTCCTGTTACCTCCATGCCCACTCTCGTTAACATAACACATGGCAATATAACTGAACTCACAGCAAAGGTTTCCAATTTGACTTCCACAGAATTGAAAATAATAGCACCTTGATTTTTCTCCCTGCCTTAACCCTTGCAGTTTTCTTAGTTGATAATAAATATCATTGACGAGATGAAGAATAGTCAGATGAAGTTAGATCTAAATGTAAGACTTCCCACTTTTGTATGGAATGATATTACCTGGAAAGGTCAGAATAAAAATCTAAGAAAACCAGAAAAACATGAATTATATAATGCAGGCTTGGGTCATCATGTTCTAGAATTCAGGGAAACTCTTTGAAACTTAATTGAGGTAACTTGGAGAAATAAAAGATCTTCCTACTTCATAGAGTATTCATTATCTCCATAGCACATATAGGATGGACGTAAGAGGTTATAATTCTTTCTTTTTTTTTTTTTTTTTTTTTTGGTATTCGGAATTGAGCCCAGGGGCATTCTATCTCTAGCTACAGCCCCAGCCCTTTTGTTTTGTTTTGTTTTTGAAACAGGATGTCTCTAGGTTTCTAGGGGGTCTCCCTAAATTGCTGAGGCTGGCCTTGAGCCAGAAATCCTCTTATCTCAGCCTCCCAAGTATTGGGATTACAGGCATGTGCCACCACTGGTAAGACTGTATTTTTTAAATTTACTTCTGGGATGTATCTCAGTGGTACAGTGACCCTGGGTTCAATCTCCAGGACCACATACATACAAAAACCTACCCAAAAAACCCTCACAAAAACCTAACTAGATACTAAGCTGAGTAAACCTCTTGACTAATGTGGTACAGGAGCAGAATATTGTGTGTGTGTGTGTGTGTGTGTGTGTGTGTGTGTGTGTGTACATGCACACACCTGATAGGAAGGTAGTGGTAGAGGTCATCACAGGAATTTGTGTCTAAGAATTTAAGCATCTGGTGTGAAGGGCCAAGATAAAAAGTTAAGATAAAATGACAGAGTAGTCATCAGAGAAATGTGAATCAAAACTACATTAAGATCTCAGTTTGTATTCACTAGGATATTTATAATAAAAACAAAACAAATAAAAAATAAGCTACACAACAAGTGTTGGTTAGGATGTAGAGAAACTGGAACCTTCACACATTGCTGGCGGTAATGCGAAATAGTGCCGCCACTGTGGAAAATTACTTGGCAATTCCCCATAAAATTAAGCATAGAGTTCAAAGATGGCATATACCCAAATGGATTGAAACTAGGTATTGAGACAAGTATACATTCATAGTATCTCTATTAACAATAGCCAAAAGGTGGAACAAGAAAAATGTCCAACCATTGATTCAAAATGTGGAATATACATACAATTGAATACGGAATAGCCTTAAAAATGATGAAATCCTGACATGCAGCAACATAGATGAACGTTGAAAACACTATGCTAAGTCAAAAATCCATTAATAAAGACTATATATTATAGGATTCCATTATGAAAGAGTATATATTATAGGATTCCATGTTAAGTGTCCAGAATAGGCAAATCTATAGAGATATGAAGTAGATTCATAGTTGCTTAGGGCTGGGGGAAACAAAGGAATAGAAGGACAATAGCTAAAGGATATAGGATTTCCTCAAGGTGATAAAAATATTCTAAAATAGATTGTGATTGTGATTGCACATTTCTATGAATATTCTAAAATCGATTGAGTTGTAGACTTTAAATGGATGAGTTGTATGGTATGTGGATTATAACTCAATAAAGCTGTCACCTCCACTCCTCAAAAATAAGGTAGACAAGAAGTGAGAAATATGTTTCAGAGGAAAAGAGGATTGTCTCCTTGGAGGTGAGGGAAGCTTCTTGGAAGAATGGAAGGAGACAGGAGAGCTGGGGAGAGTAGAGTTGGATGGACATAAACACACAGAGGAATGATGAGAAGAGCTATAACAAGTGGGTTAAATCCATTTCTTTTTTCATTTCTTATAAAGTCTTTTGATTTTCTTTCTCCTTGTAAAAGAAATATATGCTCACTATGAAGAATTTAGAAAATAAATAAAGGTAAAAGAAAAAAACCACATTTATAATTCCACCAACTAGAGATAACCATGTTTAATATTTGGGCATACTTAGTTGTTGATTATGTCTCGAGTAAACTTTTATTTTTTGAAGCCTTGTGCATGCTAGGCAAGTGCTCTACCACTGAGCTACACACCTAAAACCTATTCTTTGTTAGTGTGTGTGGTACTGGGGATTGAACCCAGGGTCATTCTACCTCTGAATTATACCTCTAACCCTATTTTATTATATTTTTATTTTAAAACAAGCTCCCGCTAAGTTGGAGAGGGCCTCACTATACCTTGCTGAGGCTGGCCATGAACCTGTGATCCTCTTGTCTCAGCCTCCCAAGTACTCAGAATACAAGTGTGCACCACCACACCTAGCTCGACCTATTCTTGATAGGTTCGATTACTGAGTTTTTTTCTGGTTTTCACTACATATTATTTCCATTAGAAGTTATGTAAGATCAAGGTGGATTTGATTAGAAAGAAACCTCACAATAATATGATAGGGGCAGGGGGTTTAGCTCAGTGATAGAGTGCTTGCCTAGAATGCATGAGGCCCTGGGTTTCATCTCCAGCACTGCAAAAACCAAAACAACAAATAAGTAAAAAATGAAACAAAACAAAACAAAACCTTGCTCATTCTCAAATAATCCTCAGGCCTTGTGGGATAAAGCATTACCTGCTTTTTAGAGAACAAGGAGCAAGACTCCAGTGCAGCCACCAAACTGGCCCACAGGACAGTCTTTGAAGGATAGAAATAAAGACTTTCTAAACTGTTGGAGAGAAACAAGAGGTGATAATGTCCTCTGACATCATGGCAGCAGAGTGTGACAGGAGTAGTTTACCTCCTCCTGTGATTACTGTGCCTCTCTCATTTCTCTTTTTCTTTGTCTCTTCCTATTATTCCTTCCTAAACCTGATCCAGTATGGGAACCAAATGGTCTTTTTAAATCTTTTCTTAAATAAACTTTATAATTTTAAAAGGAGATGAGCTGAATATTTCTATTTCTCTTTTAAGAAAGACACCTGAAACTAAATTAAGTGACATATTAATTACTCAAGTATGACTCTATCCAGATTTTTCTTTTTGTGACTGTAGCCCTTGACAGACAACAAAAGAATCTCCATGTCTGAACTAAGGCAACCTGTTCAACTGAATTGTCTCTAGAAATTTTGGACAATTAGTTGTCTGAGATGGGAAAACAATTTGATTGAAGGGACTATGCTTTGATTTTAATTCTGCTTTACTCTGATATGTGCATGCCAAGCATATCATTGCCATAAAAATAGTGCAGTCTGTGGCTCCTCACTTAGAACAAACCCAATGTTTGCTTACAGCAGTTTGGAGAAGATAAAGACTCTTCACAGAGGTTTCCATTCAGTGTGTTAAGTGTGGAAGTAAAGGATGGGGCTCCTTTGCATGCATGAAACCATTTTGAAATATTGCAGCTGGGTGCACGTGATCTTCCCTGGAGGGCCTCCATCACCCTGGAGAGAGGCATCCTCTGTGGTTGTGGGGGAAGGGACTGCTTTTGCTTTCTTGCAATGATTTGCTTGGGAAGGCATCAAAACAGTGTTAATTGAAAACCACTACAAGTAAAAACAGCCTTTCATCGCCAATTGCAGAATTGCAGACCCTGAACTTTTTTTATTAAGTTTTTTTTCCTTAATGTAAAGTAATATGAGCTCATTATTTTAAAAAGTAATTGAAAACTCAGAAAAGTGGATAAACTAAAATAAATACAATTGGAATGATGCAAGATCATGCTTAGTTCTGCTGGAGAGAACCTTTTGAATTTGATCCCAAACTCCAGCTTTCTACCATTCTGAAAATTAGAATATTTTTTCTTATTCTGTTCCCTTTGCCTGGAACAACCTCCTCTCCCTCTTCTACCTGTTGAATTTCTACTTATCCTTCAGGCTGAGCTCAAAAGTTACCTTTTCCAAGGAGCCTTTCTTGACTTTCCCAGGAGAGCTGCTAACTTCCCCATCTGTGATACTAGCACTCTTTTATACATAGTTCTGTTTGGGGACTCTCCCTCAATGTATAAATTTATGTATTTGGATGTCAATCTCCCTCCCTAGATTTGGAGCTCCTCCATTCATAAAAATGCACAATGCTGAGCATATAGAAGGTGGTGACACATTTGGAAAGCAGTACTGTTTAAGGCTAAATGACTTCTACCAGACCTGAAACTCATTGATTCACTCAGGACATACTTTGTTCTTTTGTACTGAATAGAAGGTATCACAGAGCTTCCAAATCTGCCTAGCAAGACCTAGAGGAGTCACCCAAGCGTGAGTGGGAATAAGCATTGGTTTTGGACCAGGGAGCTGAGATTGAACTTTTGTTCTTTGCTTTCTAGATCATTTACAAGTATCATCTAAACCAGGCGTGGTGGCACATGCTTGTAATCCCAGCATTTGGGAGGCTGAGACAGGAGGATTTGGGTTCCCGGCTAGCCTCAGCTACTTAGTGAGGCACTCTGCAACTTAGTGAGACCCTGTTTCAAAATTAAAAAATGAGGCTAGGCAGCTGGGCATGGTGGCGCATGCTTGTAATCCCAGCATTTGGGAGGCTGAGACCAGAGGATCCGGGTTCTTGGCCAGCCTCAGCTACCTAGTGAGGCACTCCGCAACTTAGTGAGACCCTGTTTCAAAATAAAGAATAAAAAACAGGGCTGGGAGTATAGCTCGAAGTAGAATGCCCCTGAGTTCAATCCCCAGTACCACAAAAAAAAAAAAAGAAAGAAAATGAGGCTAGGGGTGTAGCTTGGAGGTAGAATGATCCTGGGTTCAATCTCCAGTTCCACAAAAATAAATAAATAAATAAAAGCAAGTATCATCTAATCCATTGCCCCTTTACACCAAGTCAGAGAGAAAGGAGAGGAGGGGAAATGCAGAGGGCTGTAATATAGAAGTAATTCACGAGGGTGTAGGGATTGTGTCTTAATTACTGGTTAGTGGTTGGGTCAGAAGATTGGTGTGCAGATGCAGAATTGATTATTCAGCTATAGATTCAGGGTTTGGAAAGGGGAAAGTTATTGCTCGTGGATTCTACCAAGTGGTATTTAGAATATGAAAATGACAAAGTAAACACTGTCCCAAAGTAAGTGCCGAAGGAGATATGCAGGAGAGCAATGGAGAAAAAGACTAACAACTGAGATGTGTTGAAAATACTGGAGATGCAAGCAGCTGGGAATATATGATTGCTTCTATTTTGGTTCTCCTATGTATGCATCTTGTTCCATCCTTACTGTTTTTAATCTGATGACAGATATTTTCAATACTTATCCCTTAAAGGAACTCTGAGTCCCACACATAGACCACCAGATGAGTATAAAATCGCCTTTAAATTGAACTGAGCTATTTCTGAGAGTAGTTGTGTGCTGCAAATTACCCAGTTGGGGGCAGACAAAACAAACAGATGACTTCTGAATGCTACCAAAGGAATGCTGAATTTTTTTTGTGTTGTTATTTTAATAAGGCAAAGGGTTTTTCAACTCATTATCAGATTCAGACAGTTTGCTCACAGCCTCCACAGATTGAATGCTACAATATGGTTCCTTTCTAACTATCATATTTTTAACTACCGAGGATGGAGCTTGGGCATGGGCGTGGGGTTGTGCTGGAGGTACACACATATTTTTTCTGGACAGTGTGAAATACTGCACAGAACATACTGAGAAATTTATTGAAGTACTAACACTACTAGCACTGCCAAAAAAAACCCTCCTAATAACATCAGATTGTGGGCAGTTCATTTAGCAAGAGATCATCTTAATCTCCACTTCTCCCCTCTCCCTAAGAGGGTTTACAATGCCTATTTAAATGAGTAAAATGAAGTCAGACACTTTCCTGTTGTTTTGTTTACTTCTTCTGACAGATAATTCAAAAGAAAGCTCCATATTAAGACTGAAATACTTCAGTTTACAAAAAAGATGAGAAGTATCATGGAGTAGGTTCCTGCTCCCAACACCCAAAGGAGCCCCGTAGAATAGTCACTTAACTTATAGGTTTTGTTGATTCCTCTTATTATCCTTTTTTATTTGGGTGTTATCCACAAGCCCCTAATGACTCTAACCAAAGTGTCATGTCTGGGTGCTGAGACAAAAAACTCCTTTATCAATTTATTTTTTACTTGGAAGGTCAATGCTCATAGAGTCCTCTCTGGTAAGGTGAATGAGACAGATCCTGTTAGAAACAGAGGCAGCTGGGACTTGATTTAAAAAAAAAAAACCTACTTATGAATGTATCTAGGTTGACAGGGTGATTTCTTTCAAAAATTTGATTCATTTTTATTTTTAATTTTAACTGATATGTGAAAACTGTGCATGCTGACAGGGTGACTTCAAAATGAGATTGTGTTGGTATGTTTATTTTGAAAAAGCTCCACATGTTGTTCTGTTACAAAATCATATATCATTTCCTTCATGAAGGTCTCCTATATCTCCCCTGGGCAGAGGTTCTGTCTTTCCATGTAAGTTGCCTCTGTACTGTGGGGTTCTTTGGCTTTAGAACTCAATTAATTATTTTGGAATTCTTTTTATGTAAGTCTATTTCCCCATTAGTCTAAGCTGGAGAGCAGAGATTGTGTCTTGGCTTTTTTTTAATCGCTGCTTACTATGCATTCTAGCATTAATAGATCTTTAATAATTTCCTGTTGAACCGAATAAAGATCTATATCTATATATGTTCACTTCAGTCAAATATGAAAGGAGCTTCCACTAGTTAAAGTTCAGTGCCTTACATAGACTGAGGTCCTCAGGTGGTTCAGTAGTTCAGGCCAAGAGTAAAAGCAATGGACAGCAATGGGCAAAGTATAGGCAGAAGCTAAAGAGGACCTTGATATATGCCGTAATTCTGTTTTCCCAGAGAGACAAAAATGTTCCAAAGCACTCCTAAGATTCAGACAAATGGTTCTAAAATATTCTAGTGTTAAGCATGTAATAGTTTTGAAATATGTCCATGGATTCCTTGATACTCCTTCCTTCAAGAGGTAGATCTTAATTCCTCTTCCCTTGAGTATATATTAGAATTAATACTTGTTTCAACTCAAATATTCCAGAATTGCTGGTGTGACACTGCCAAGAGTAGGTCATTAAAGATATTACAGCTTCCTCCCTACCATGGATCACTAACTTGCTAAACCTCTCTGTGAGCCATTTTAGAAGTGGATCCTCTATCCCTAGTGAAACCTGCAGCCCCAGGCTGGGGATGTAGCTCAGTGGGCATGCACAAGGAGCTATGTTCAACTCCAACAATCAGAAAACAAAACACACTGCAACCCCACACAGCATCTCAACTAAAATTTCTTTACAGACTCTGAGAACCACCCAGCTAAGCCATTCCCATATTTCTGATGGAAAAGAATATAATCTTATAAGTGTTTGTTGTTTTAAATAACTGTTTTGATTAATTCATTATGCAGTAGTATATAACTATTAAAACTACTTTATACTCTTTAAAATTTTTGAGGACCCCCAAAGCTTTAGATGATATATATCTATCAATACTTACTGTTTTAAAAATTAAAACTCAGAAAAATAAGATATATCATTAATTTTAAACTAACCATTATACTCATTACATTTTAAGAATAATATTTATGATTAAATTAATGAGAAAAGTAACACTTTCATTTTTGGAAGATATGGTTTTCATTTTTATTATCTGATTTGACAGGAGATAGGAAGATTCTCCTATTGATGTCAGCAATTAACCTGTTGCAATATGTACTTTTGATTGAAATATAAGAACAAACTCTAGGTTCACAGACACACTGAAAGGGTCTTTATGAATCCCAGAGGTCTGTGAATCACAGTTTAAAAGGGCTCTTAGAGGGACACTAGAGATCCATTAGGTTGGAAGTCAACAAGAGAAAAGAGACGGGTACTTTTGGAAATATTCCTTTGAAGGATGCTATCTTGCTGCATTACTGCCTTTTCATATCCTAAACTCTACCATATAAAACTAAGAATTAGAATTTTTTGAAACTTCCTGGAGGAGTAAAGAATGGAATAATTTAGCCCAAATCTGAGAGGTTACTTATGTCATCTCTTAATTTTCCATCCATAAGCTAATACCTAATAATCTACTCAAAGTCTATGGGAAGAATAACTCATAGCCGGGTGTGGTGGCGCACACTTGTAATCGCAGCATTCGGGAGGCTGAGACCGGAGGATCCGGGTTCGCGGCCAGCCTCAGCTACATAGTGAGGCACTCCACAACTCAGCGAGACCTGGTTTCAAAATAAAGAATAAAAAAATAGGGCTGGGGGTATAGCTCGGAGGTAGAACACCCCTGAGTTCAATCCGCAGTACCGCAAAAAAAAAAAAAAAAAAAAAAAAAGAATAACTCATGCCTAGCTATTCTTGAACCAGTGTCAGGGCTGGCCACATGCATACTCCTTTGGGCTAAAAAAATTCTCTTATAGTTGTATTGTGCTACCCATCTAATTTCTACCCCTTAATTATAATCAAAGAACCAGAGTACATTTGGAGGGAATGGGAATCTGGATGGGGAAAGTGAGAGCAAATAGAATAAGAACTCATATTTTGTCCCTTGACTGTTGTTTTAAGACATGAAGCAGGGCATGGTGGCACATGCCTGTAATCCCAGTACTTGGGAGACTGAGACAGGCTTTGGGAGGTTCCAAGATAGCCACAGCAACTTAGCAAGACTTTCAGCAATGTAGTGAGACCCTATTGAAAAATAAAAATTAAAAAAGGGCTAGAGGTGTAGCTCAGAGGTAAAATGCCCCTGGGCTCAATCCCTAGTACCATACCCCCAAAAAAGACATGTGAGCCAGATTTTTCATTTTATATTTTTTAAAAAACATGTACAGTGTGGACAGGAGTGTGTCTTGTCAGCTTCTCTGGGGAAATTAATCCTGACTCTCTGTTAGTAATGAGAAAAGCCATAAACTAAGCCATGAAATTGTGAGACCTGATCAAAAGCAGAAAATATTCTGTTTAATCCATAAAAGATTTTTTTTTCCTGGGGACAGAAGCCAGGGGATTTCTAACTGTGAGTGATACACTTAGCACTCTTTTTTTTTTTTACTGGCTAAATTGCTGAGGTTGGCCTTGAACTTGTATTCCTCCTGCCTCAACATACTAAGTACTGATATTATAGGCAAGGACCACCTCATTGGAATCAATAAATAATCTTGTGTTGCTGTACTAGATATGTACATATGGGAAGTTTATATTTAAATATGGCTTGGGTATAATACAATATTTTTTGTACTATTGACAGATGATAAAATTTAATTAAGCATTATAAAGAGTTAAGTAACAAACTTCACTCCAGTGTTTTTTTACCTTAAAACACAATTGCTAACTGTATGTTAAGAGAGAGAGAGAAAGAAAGACAGAGAGAGAGAGAGAGAGAGAGAGAGAGAGAGAGAGAGAGATCCTCTCACCTTCTTCGGCTGGATAAGGTTTCTTCATGTTCTACATGAGCAACTTTTAATACTTTCTTGTCAATAAACAGATCTTCAGGATAATAAGCAGATCTATATTGGCGTTGTTGAGAATGGGCACATAACTTGCCAATCTGAAAAAAAAATGCAATATTATAATATGATACTTTCACAGATATGATAGTAGATATACATTCTGAAATGTGATTAAATTTTCTCCCCAATTTCCTTTGAAAGGGCAGAATAAAGTTATTACTAGAGTTGGAAAATGTGATAATGTTTTAAGGCAAAGAATCACTGGTGGAAAAGAAGGCAGAAGACTGGTGGTGGGGAGGAGAGCCCCATTCTGAGCACAGCCTACTGAGAGATTTCCTAAAATGAAATATACACTTTTTACTATAGTGAAGTGAACATTTGTAAGGACCCTCTACACAGATTTCATCTTATTGATACATTTCAATTGCTCTCGGTGTTTATATGTATGAAAAGGTTCATGAAAGTGACCCAACCACAAAGTTGGAGAAGAACTCATATAGGAGATGAAGGTGTGAAGTGTGTTGAGTAGCCTGTTAATGGAAGAGCAGCCAGCCTTCTATGCAGAGTGCTCCCAATTCTTAGGAACATTTCCTTACAAGACTTAGGCTAAGGTATTCTGAAAATGTCAGCATAGTCGCTCATCTGACCTTCCTAAAAATGCCCAAGGAAAGAAGGCAAGTCATCCAGTCAATTGACAGTGTCATCAGCAGTGAATCTTATATCATTGAGTAAGCTCAGGATTGAGAGTATTAAAGAGCAGAGGTGATCAAGACAGCATCTCTCCCTCCCTTTTCTTCTCCTTTCTTCTCTTTCTCCCTCCTGCCCTCACAATTCTTCTCAATCAAAAATACTTATTATACCTCCTTTTAAAGCTTCTGTTTTTTACATTCATATAGCAATGATTTTTAAACAATGGCATCAGCTCTTTTACTTAGCTCCATTCTAACTGATTTATTTGGTGAAATTATTTGTAGATTTGCTATTTTTTTATTTTCAGGCAAAAGCCTAAATGAACTTTCATATAAAGAAACACAAATATTAACTTTCTTATATGTTTCCCTTGTGTCAGAGAATGTGTTAAATATTGCTGCTCCAATTCATTTATGTATTTATTTACTTATGTAGTACTAGGGATTGAATGAGGAATACTCTACCACTGAGCTACACATTTAGCCTTCTTTTATTTTTTTATTGGTGCATTGTAATCATACATCTTTGTTAGGTACAAGCTGGTAAAGTCATACATGCACACATTTCTTCTATCCTTCTTTCAGTTTGTTTTTAAATTTTGAGACAGGTTGTTGTTAAGTTTCTCAGGCTGGCCTCAAACTTGTGATCCTCCTGCCTCAGCCTTCTGAGTCACTGGGATTATAGGCATGTGCCACTGTGCCTAGATACCACCCCACTTTATATATGAGGAAATTGAGGTTCAAGGAAGTAAAGAGACTTGCCTAAGACAAATAGGCAGGGGATTTACTTGCCTGACTTCGAATTCCTTTTTTTCTGACTATGAATCTCATGCAAAATTGCATCCCCAGAAGATCACATTTGATTTCTACTTACATTCTATTTTGATTTTTAAAAGTCTCAGTCCTCAGAAACATAACCAGCTAACACAGCCAAGGTGAAAATATGGAATGTAATCATTAGAAAAATACTAGACATAACTTGTGAGGATAGAGGTTGTATCTTTGTCACTTCTGTACCTTCACAAAACTCAGACCAGAATTTGTACACTGTTGGGCAGTACTAGGTGAATTAATTGAAGTGAATTGAAGGAACATCCTATTATCAGTTCCAGCACACCATTCAACTGATAAGCCATGGGCCCTGTGTGGCAGTCTTGGCTTCTGGATTTCTCAAGATGGCCCTGATAGCATTCATTATGTTATCTATGTAGAAAGTTATAAGTGGTATTTAGTTTGTATAGCTTGGGAAAGCTCTCCATAGAAATAAAATCTCTCTGTGCTTTTGCAGTGCTGGAGATGGAATTCAGAGCCTTCAACATGCCAGACAAGCACTCTATCACTGAGATATGCTCCCAGACCCTAACTGCATCTTGAATTAGAAATAATCTAGAATTAGCAGTGAAATCACCCTCATTTCTGAAAAAGCACCTAGCATTGTATATTCAGATTATCTATTCTCAAAATTTATCCTAATGGGAATGAAATAAGAGCTGAATACCCTTGAAAATATATAATCTAGATTTGAAATGTATGGTACTTAATTTTTCACACGTGCTTATGTTAATTTCAAATAAAGAATCTACTTTCTCTGAATATACTGAAACCAGGATCAGTCTGGTACTGTGCTTTATAGGCCAGAGGCCACCCAGCTAAACTAAGGAGTTAAGTGCCAATCACTTCTAAAGTATGTAATGCAGATCAAAATAATTGAGGGAAGACTTGCATTATAACTTTATATCTATAGACATATACATGTTTACTTTGTTAGACTGTAGGTGAAATTTCATGGAACAAACCATGATTTTTGTTCCATGAATATGTATTACTCCATGAACATACGTCAATGTGAGAGTCTATTTCACCAGGATCAAAGTATTCTTAGCACATTCAGGTGCATAGGACATATTCTCTTGACCTACACCTGTTCTAAATCCAGCACCAAAATAACATCTTTCACACACCTTCCACAATAACTTGTCTGCTTGCAACACAAACCTGCAAAATCTCTCTACTCATTGAAAGTCAGCCCTTTGTATCAGTAAATACTAATTGGGCCACAGAAAGACTTTAAAGTATTTGCCCCCCCTTACCCCAACCTACTGGAAAGAGGTGCAGCTGAGGCAAGAGTAGGAAGATTGAGAACAAATGAGAAGGTAGCCAGTCTGCTGTCTGACCTTTCTTCCCAAGCCACTCAATGTAGCATTATCAAGCCAACTTCCCAAGACTCTGTGTAGGGTAAGGGGCAAACAATGGTGTCCTGCAAGTACCCCTGCCCCCCATCTTAAATGTGCTGTATCTTATCAGACAGGCTGTATTTTCTTCCACAAATATACTACGAAGCAAATTCTTCTCATATACAAAGCATTTGTCAAATGTGTCCCACCCTCTCTTGGGCCCTTCTCCTCACATCTTTCACCTCTACACTGTGTGAGCTGGAGGTATGAACTTACTTTGAGAAATGGACACTAAAAAAAACATAATTTACAGAAATGTGTCATTCACATTAAAGAAGTCCTTTCAACTTCACACTTGAGAAGCATCATGCTGTGCTGGGAGACCTTGCTCTTACTCTTCAGCTGTACTGGCTTGAAGAAACCAGCCTTCAAGTGGCATTTTAGGAATCAGTAGCTCGCCCAGGAGTTTGAGGCTCTTAAAAGAGAAGTGCAATCTAATTTCCTTTCACTGACTAATGTACCTAGTCAAGAAGGCTGCTACCTTTACATTTGATTAGTTGGAGTGAATTTATTGGATAGGTGAGTGACAGTCTCTATCAAAAGACATGCAATATAAAAACTTTTTGTTTTACATGAACTTGGATTCCTAATGGGGCCTTTATTTATGGGTGAGAACCTGTGGCAGGGAAAACAAAAGCGCTCTGAAGTGTTATAAGTTATGAACCTTAAGAAGGCAGGGCCTCTGACCTTATCCTAGCCAGCATGTCTTTCTAGTAACCTAGCATCATTCCTTTTCATCAGGATTCTGAGGCAATGTCTTTGTGAATATACTTCTGGGGCCCAGCAAGGTATAGTGAGGAGCCCAGTTGGCTGGGCATCAGACCTGGCCTACAACCCCATATATTTTTTAATTGACACAAAATAACTACACATATTCATGAAATACAGTGTTATACTTCAACTCATGTGTATACAATGTGAAATTATCAAATCGGAGTAATTAGCATATCCATAATCTCAAATATTTATCATCTTTTTTTGTGTGTGTGGTACTGGGGATTGAACCCAGAGGCACTCTACCTCTGAGCTACACCCAAAGCCCTATTTTATAAAAGGGTTTTGCTAGGTTGTGGAGGGCCTCACAAAGTTGCTGAGGCTGGCTGTGAACCTGTGATCCTCTTGTCTCAGCTTCCCAAGTACTGGGGTTACAGGTGTTCCCCACCAAGCCCAGCTAACATTTATCATTTTTTTTTGTGTTAGAAGCATTCAAAATCCTCTTTTCTATCTCTTTTGCAATGTATAATAAATTGTTAACTATAGTCACCTACTGTGCTAGAGAACACTAGAACTTATTTGTCCTACCTAACTGTACTTCTGTACCGATTAAACAACCCTTTCCTATCTCCCTTCCTCCCAGTCCTCCCAGGCTCTGGTAACCACCATTCTACTCTCTACTTCTCTGAGATCAACTATCTTAGCTTCTGCATATAAGTAAGGTCATGAGGTACCTTTCTGTGCTGGCTTATTTCACTTCACATGATGCCCTCTCGGTTCATCCATGTACAACCCCACTTCTACCCATTACCCACAAAAGAACTGCAGTTTACCTGGTGCCATAGCTTCACTCCACCTGTAACTCTAGGCTTTTATACATAGGAGGAAGATATGATATTTGTAGTGCCATATTTCATTCTAGGCTGCCTTGAAAAAACAAGGCAAAATTATTTTCCTAGTGGAATATACTATGGGGGAGGAGAGAAATTTATTTTCTTTACCCATTGTTAGGTTCATGGCTGAAGCAGCTATAATAAAAGACATATTAATAAGAAGAAAGCATAAAATGTGATTAATATAAATTTTACATGACAAAGGAGCCTTTGGAAAGAAAGGACCAAAGAAATAGCAGTTTCCCTAAGCTTGATGAAGTAGAAGACAGTGGTAGAGAAGTGTGCTTGGACAAACATGTTATGATCTAATGACAATATACTGGGGTTAACATAACAAGCCTTGCTTGTTCACATCCTTCTCTCTACCTCTGTGTTTTTGGAGATAAGTACATTCCCTTTCTCCAAGGATAGAGTAGGCATTTTTCATTAAGTGCCTCAAGACATACTTTAGGCAGGAGTCTGCTAGATTTTATGGCCTACTTCAGGGTAGAAGGAGCAGGGGAAGGTGGGAGTGCCCTTTTTGCTTCTGTTTTCTCAAATGTCAAGGTGCCATATTTGTGAGTAGTATGTCCTGAAACCATCATGATGTACTAAAGATTTTGAAACCATGCAAAACATTTGCCTGGATGCAATTCATAGCTGCACCCCATAATTGGTAGGTCAGGAAATGTAGATGCTACATTGGTTAAAATCTAACCATCTTTTCTCAGCCCCCCACCCTGGCAATGTACTATTGGTTCTAGGAACTCTCAAGGGACAAGAAGCGCAGATTTGATCTTTCACTCTGGCTGGCTGAGCAGAGGAAGACAGCCTATGTTTTAGTTTCTCAACAATATCAACGCCTCACATCTGGAACACAATGTTTTCCTCCAGTCATAACTGTTTTCCATTCTCTCCAGTTAGCCTAACAATAACTCTCTAAGGTTTCCAGAGCAGGAATTATGAATCCCATTTTTCAGATAAGGAAACTGGCTCACAATTGTTGAGCAAATTAAGCAACGTCATGGTGCTAGTAAATGGCAGAACTGAGACTTGAACATTGTTCTGACTCCCAAAGTTTTGTTTTCATTTTTGATGTCCTCTCTGTGCCATGTGTCAACAACATAAATTCTGAGGTGTCCCAATATTGGGTGTGTCCCAAGTCTGCAATCTGGTGAACAACCCTCCCATCATTGAAGTACAGAGATGATTATGAAAAATACAAAAACATACTACAAAGAAAGGCTAAGGTTATTCAAGACAAATGGAAAACTGACATCCAGTTATTTTGTTTGTTTGTTTGTTTTTTTTGTGTGTGGGGAGGTTGTTGGTACTGGGGATTGAACCCAGGAGCATTCTACCTCTGAGCTACACCCCTAGCCATTTCTTAGTTTTTGTTTTGAAACAGGATCTCACTAGGTTACTGAGTCTCACTATGATGCAGAGGCTGGGATTACAGGTATGTGTCATCATGCCTGGCCTGACATCCAGTTTTAACTTAGGTCTTAGGCACTATTTCTAGTAGTGTTAAGCCAATAGTGCAATGATTTGAACTCCTTAGCCTGCCTGTTGTGGTGGAGCAAGTCTAGAATCCCAAGTAATCCAGAGGCTGAGGCAAGGGGATTGCAAGTTAAAGAGGTCAGTCTGGCTAACTTAGCATGACCCTGTCTCAAACAACAATAACAAAAACTAAAATAAAATAAAAGGGCTAGGGAATTAGTTCACTGGAAAAGCACTTGCCTAGAATGTGTGAGGCTCTGGATTCCATCTCCAGTACCATAAATAAATAAATAAATAAACTCCTTAGTCTGCCAGATAAGAGTCAATTAATAACTTTATGAAATCACTAGATGTCAGGTTCTGTGAGAAAAATAGCTCCCAGGAGGTCACATCTGCTTGTTGCCTGAAGGAGGTCCCTGAACCCTTGCTCTTGAATTCAGATTCTGGGGTTAGCTATAAAATCTTCCAATAATTTAACCAAGGTAAAGTCTGATGTCTGACAGAATTGCATCCTTTAGTTTCCCCCAAAATGGAGATTCTAGGTTAATGTTATAGTTATTTAAAAAAAGCCAACAGATTCAAACCTTTAACTGTAATAGCCTAAATGGTTAGAAAAATGGGAGAGAGTGCTGCTACTATAGCAATATGCATCGCTGGCTCTCTCCTATCCTTCACAAACTCTAACAGATCTATTTTGTTCTAGATGAATGACATGCTTTACGCTTTCTTTCTCAAGAAATAAGCAGTGAGCCAGGAACTTGGGAGGTTGAGACTGGAGGATCACAGGTTCAAGGTCAGTCTCAGCAATTTGGTGAGACCTTGTTTCAAACCCAAAAATAATTACATAAATAAAAAGGACTGGGGGTATAGTTTGGAGGTAGAATGCTTCTGGGTTCAATCCCCAGTACCACACACACAGAAAGGAAGAAATATTAAGAGGTGTGTGTGTGTGTGTGTGTGTGTGTGTGTATGCACCTGTGTCTATGTATATTAACTTCAATGGATCATGATAGAAGGAGGAAGAAGAAGCAGGTGGGAGAAGAGAGGAAATGAGAGAATGAAGCAGAAGCAGAAAGAGAAAGTTTCATATTACTAAGTCTGTGGCACTAGAAGAGCAATGGACACATGCTACTCCCCTCAGAAATCCGATCGAGTTTGAGGAGGATGATGGTTGTCCTTCTGAATTGTACTCAGAGATCAGCAATCAGCTCAATTCCTCTCTCAAGAGCTACACCTGAATCCATCAAGCCTCTAAGACCTCTTGAGAGCTTCTTTCTGTTTCATTTAGTTACAGAATAACTTTTCTGCTAGACCTCAGCTGATTACTGTGATCCCAAAGAATTTTCCTGAGAATGATGCTAAATACTTGGTATAAATTTAGTCTTTGATCATCAATGGATTCATCAGAACCCCGAAGAATGAAAAAGAAAACCTTCTCTGGGGTTATGAAATTTAAATATCAACTCTGATCTCATGGTTCATTTTGGAAGAATATAATTGTGGCATTTATTTCCAGGTACATTGGGGTAGGGGTGGGAATTAACAAAGGTTTCCAGTTAAAATAAAATGATGAGCTTCATTCTTTTAAATCATCTATTATTATTGGTATACAATTTTGTCTAATTAAATCTTAAAGTTTTAAAACAAAATATACTTTGAAATTATGTGATATACAACATAAACTTTTTAAGTACTAGTAACTATGCTTATTTAACAATTCTACAGGTATAATAAAATGCTAATATATGTTAAGTTTAGTCTGTGGTTAATGTTTTGTCTTGTTAATTTCCCCAGGGCTTTTATTACTGATTTAAATCTGCTACACTACTCAGCTGATTGCACTGCTTCCACAAACTGCATAGAAGCAGCTCAAATGAATACTGATTAACAGAAATGAACAAACATTTGGCTAAGCAACCCATTCTTATTATATGTTTGTAATCACTACATACATTTTCTTACAATGAGATGGGCAAAGAAGGCATTTCCCATTCATTTTTCCTAAAGAAAATATGCATATGAGCATTAAATTAATTTATATCCATGTACTTCAGGAAGCACATCATTATTAACTATTGATTGATCTGGATATACAGCACAGAGGATAATAAAGAGACCTGGTGACAATATAAGCCTTTTTTTTAACCCCATAGACATTTTTCTGTGACACATTATTAACAGCTCATTAATAACCTCTAATGTATTATGAATCAAGCTTTTTAAGAAATCTGCAGCCATTATTTGAACATTTCATACAAGTCAGCTCTTGAAATTGAAATAAAAAAAAGCTTGTCTTATAGATTAATCTGCTGTTATGTTGAAATATAACACCATACTATAGTGAAAAAAAGAGCATATTTGGGACTTCCGGGAAGATGGCGACGGAGTAGGACATGTCTCAAGAGGCGCTGTAAGCTCGATCCAAATCAGCCGTGGAAGCAGCTTTTTGACAGAAGAAAAAAGCAACAAAAGGGTGAAAAACGCTGTGAAAACTGGAATATAGCTGAGCAGAATCCGGAAGGCCAACCAGGGAAAGCAAAGAAGCCCATCTCCGCGGCTGCAGCGCCCCGCTGCTGAGTGGTAGCCGCCATTGAGCCAGTCCCCGGCATGGGGTCTACTAACAAAGAAATATATAATAACCCTCTGCACCCCCACCGACCAGAGGTGGAGTGAGCGACTCCTGAACTCTTCATCCTAGCCAAGCAGCATTTCGAGGCACCTTCAACAGAGACCAGAACACGTAGTATGACCAGCTTAAGTCCACGCAGGACCATCCCAGCACACCTCTCCCTACAGAGCCAGAGCAGAGATAACTGCACTCCAGAGCTTGAATCAAAACTGCCGCAGGAGCAGCTTCTCCATGGAAGGAAAGAGAAGCAAAGCAGCGTAAAAGTGAGTAAAAAAAACAGGGGCAGTTGGTCAGAATCTAAAGAGCAGACCAGGGAGAACGGGGGAGCCAGCGCGTGCAGCGCAGTAGCAGCCGCCATTTTGTCAGCTGCCCACAGCTGCAGAAATCTACCCAAAAGATCTGCAGATGCCAAATCAGGTCTGTTCTTACAAACGTGCAAGGATTTTTATTTTGCTTCTTGCTGATGTTTCTCGTTTTCTGGGGTTTTGCTTGTTTTGTTATGTTTTTACTCTGTTTTCACTTTGCATTCCTTTGATTTATGTATGTTTACTCAGAAGATTGGTTGCTTTTTAGCTTTTGCTAGATCCTAGAAGTCAATACCTGAAACCTACCAAAGACACCAATAGAGCAGGCAGAAGAAATAACAAAGTAATTGCAACTCAGCACAAGATACCATTCACAGAGAGAAAATAAAAATAAGAAACTTATAAATTCAGAGAAAGCATGTAAGAGCAGCAAAGTTATAAATTTAAGAACAGGGAAACAATGGGAAGGAGAAATACCAAAGAAACAATGAGTCAACACAACCCTACAACAGAACTCAATGACACTGAATGGCAGAGCTTACCAGAAGGACAAATCAGATCTTTAATAATAGAAACTATACAAAACTTCCAGAAAGAATGCAGAGAGAACTCGAAAGAAATAAAAGAACAAATAAACAAAGAATCTGACACCGTGAGCAGGGATCATATAGAAGCCTTGAGGGATGTGAAAGATGCAATAATAGAAGTGAAAGCATCAATACAAACTGTAAACAATAGATTAGACCACATGGAAAATAGAATATCACTCCAAGAAGATGACCATTCCAAAAATGAATCCATTATACATAATCTAGAAAAAAAAATTCGAAAGTATGAGTCCGACATCGATGAGATCTGGACCAATTTTAAAAGAGCTATCCTAAGAATAATAGGCATAGAAGAGGGATTAGAAGTTGAAACTAAGGGAATAAACAACCTTTTCAAAGAAGTAATATCAGAGAATTTTCCTAACATAGAAAGAGAAGTTGACACACATGTGCAGAAAACATATAGAACCCCCTACAGACAAGACCAAAGAAGAGGTTCACCACGCCACATAATAATATAGATGACTAATGTAGAAGCTAAGGAAAGTATTCTAAAGGCAACAAAAGTTAAAGGCCAAGAAACATTTAGAGCAAACCAACTAAAATCACTCCAGACCTCCAAAACCAAGTCATGAAAGCCAAGAGGGGCTGGAGTAACATATTCCAAACTTTGAAAGAAAATAACTTGCAGCCAATATTCTCCTACCCAGCAAAACTCTCTCTCAAAATAGGCAGAATAAATATCATCAAAATGGCCATCCTCCCAAAACTGATATACAGATTCAATGCAATACCCATGAAATTACCAAGGGCGCTCCTCACAGACATAGAAAAATCAGTCCTTAAATTCATCTGGAAAAACAAAAAGCCCAGGATAGCCAAAATAGTTCTTAACAACAAGAACCATGCAGGTGGTATCACAATACCTGACTTCAAACTCTACTACAAAGCCACAGTAATAAAAACAGCTTGGTATTGGCACAAAACAGACACACAGACCAATGGAGCAGAATAGAAGACTCAGAAACAGACCCACAGACTTACAGTCAACTGATTTTTGACAAAGGAGCCAAAAACATACACTGGAAAAAGAATAGCCTCTTTAACAAATGGTGTTGGCAAAACTGGTTAACCATATGCAGGAAAATGGAAATAAACCCCACTTTCTCACCCTGCACAAGAGTCAACTCAAGGTGGATTAAAGACCTGGAAGTTAGGCCAGAGACCTTGCACCTACTTGAAGAGGGCATAGGACCAACACTTGAACACATAGGCACAGGTCAAAACTTTCTCAATAAGACCTCAAAAGCACAAGCAACCCTCAGGAAGATCAATACATGGGATTGCATTAAACTGAAGAGCTTTTGTGCAGCAAAGGATACTATCAAGAACCTAAACAGACAGCCTAGAGAGTGGGAGAAGATTTTTGCCAGTTACTCTTTGGATAGAGGTCTAATATCTAGGATATACAAAGAACTCAAGAAAATCACAGCTAAGAAAGCAAATAACCCAATAAAAAAATGGGCAAAGGATCTAAATAGACACTTCACAAAAGAAGAAATACAAATGGCCAATAAATGTATGAGGAAATGTTCCACATCATTAGCAATCAGAGAGATGCAAATCAAAACTACCTTGAGATTTCACCTAACTCCAGTCAGAATGGCAATCATAAAAAACACAAACAACAACAACTGCTGGCGAGGATGTGGAGAAGTAGGCACTCTAATACACTGTTGGTGGGATTGCAAACTAGTGAAACCACTGTGGAAAACAGAATGGAGGATCCTCATACGTATGGGAATGAACCTACCATATGATCCAGCAATAACACTTTTGGGTATCTATCCAAAGGAATGGAAACCAAACTATCAAACCGACATATGTGTATCCATGTTTATAGCTGCACAATTCACAATAGCCAAACTATGGAACCAGCCAAGATGTCCATCGACAGATGAATGGACTACAAAACTATGGGATATGTACACAATGGAATTTTACTCAGCCATAAAGAAGAACAATATCATGTTATTTGCAGAGAAATAGAGGCAACTGGAAAACATTATGTTAAGTGAGATTAACCAATCACAAAGTGTAAAGAAACATATGAATGGGTCATAGAAGAAGTAAGCGGGGATATTGAACAATTCCTAGACACCAATGAAAACAGAGACAGAACATATCAAAACCTCTGGGACACCTTAAAGGCAGTACTAAGAGGAAAATTTATAGTACTGAGTGCCCACAGAAGAAGAATGGAAACTCAACAAATAAATAACCTAATGACACAGCTCAAAGCCCTTGAAAAACAAGAACAGTCCAACCCCAAAGCCAGTAGAAGACTGAAAATCAGAGCAGAAATTAATGAAATAGAGAACAAAAAAATAATACAGAAGATCAACAAATCCAAAAGCTGGTTTCTAGAAAAAATAAACATGATAGATAAACCATTGGCCAACCTAACCAAAAGAAAGAGAGAATCAACCCAAATTACCAAAATAAGAGATGAAAAAGGCCATATTACCACCGACAGTGTGGAAATACAGAGGATCATCAGAAACTATTTTGAAAAACTGTACTCCAACAAAATGGAAAATCTGGAAGAAATTGACAATTTTTTAGATATATACAACCCTCCTAAATTGAGTCAAGAAGATATAGAAAACTTAAACCAATCAATAACAATCAAAGAGATAGAAATGGAATTAAAGAGTTTACCATCAAACAAAAGCACAGGGCCAGATGGTTTTCCATGTGAATTTTATAAAACATTTATAGAAGAATTAATCCCAATACCCCTCAAACTATTCCGTGAAATCGAAAGAAACGGGACCCTCCCAAACACTTTCTATGAAGCCAACATCACATTAATACCAAAGACAAATAAAGACAGCTCAAGAAAAGAAAACTATAGGCCTATATCACTGATGAACCTAGATGCAAAACTGCTAAACAAAATACTAGCAATGCGCATTCAAAACCACATCAAGAAAATTATACACCATGACCAAGTCGGGTTCATCCCAGGGATGCAAGGCTGGTTCAACATACGAAAAGCAATCCATGTAATTCACCACATAAACAGAATCAAAGACAAAAATCACATGACCATCTCAATTGATGCTGAAAAAGCATTTGACAAGACCTAACACCCATTCATGCTAAAAGCACTGCAGAGAACGGAATAGGAACATACCTAAAAATCATAGAGGCAATATACAATAGACCTACAGTCAATATCATATTAAATGGAGAAAAACTGCAAGAGTTCCCACTAAAAACAGGAACAAGACAAGGGTGTCAATTATTACCTCTTCTGTTCAACATAGTACTTGAGACTCTAGCCAGAGCAATAAGGCAAGAGAAGGAAATCAAAGGGGTAAAAATAGGGAAAGAAGAACTAAAACTATCCCTCTTTGCAGACGACTTGATATTATACGTAGAAGACCCAATAAACTCAACCAAAAAACTCATAGAACTGATCAACAAATTCAGCAAAGTGTCTGGATACAAAATCAATCTTAAAAAATCAGAAGCTTTCCTGTATGCCAATCATAAAACCACTTACAAAGAAATCCAGAAAACAATCCCACTCACAATAGCACCCTGAAAAATAAAATACTTAGGGATAAACCTAACCAAAGTGGTAAAAGACCTCTATAAGGAAAATTACAAAAAGCTGAAAAAAGAAATCGAAGAAGACCTAAGAAGATGGAAAAATCTACCATGCTTTTGGATAGGCGGAATAAATATAATCAAAATGGCCATCCTCCCAAAAGTAATCTACAAATTCAATGCAATACCCATGAAATTAACAAGGTCACACCTCACAGACATAGAAAAATCTGTTCTTAAATTCATCTGTAACAACAAAAAGCCCAGGATAGCCAAAGTAGTTCTTAGTAATAAGAACCATGCAGGAGGTATCACAATACCTGACTTCAAACTCTACTACAAAGCCACAGTAACAAAAACAGCATGGTATTTGCACAAAAACAGATCCATAGACCAATGGAGCAGAATAGAAGATTCAGAAACAGACCCATGTGCTTACAGTCAACTGATTTTTGACAAAGGAGCCAAAAACATACACTGGAAAAAGGATAGCCTCTTTAACAAATGGTGTTGGCAAAACTGGTTAACCATATGCAGGAAAATGGAAATAAACCCCACTTTCTCACCCTGCACAAGAGTCAATTCCAGGTGGATCAGAGACCTGGAAGTCAGGCCAGAGACCTGGCACCTACTTGAAGAGGGCATAGGACCAACACTTGAACACATAGGCACAGGTCAAAACTTTCTCAACAAGACCTCAAAAGCACAAGCAACTCAATGGAAGATCAATACATGGGATTGCATTAAACTGAAGAGCTTTTGTGCAGCAAAGGAAACTATCAGGAACCTCAACAGAGAACCCACAGAGTTGGAGAAAAATTTTGCCAGCTACTCTTCTGATAGAGGACTAATATCTAGGATATACAGAGAACTCAAGAAACTCACAGCTAAGAAAACAAATAACACAATCAAAAAATGGGCAAAGGATCTAAATAGACACTTCACAAAAGAAGAAATACAAATGGCCAATAAATATGAGGAAATGTTCAACACTATTAGCAATCAGAGATTTGCAAATCAAAACTACCTTGAGATTTCACCTATCTCCAATCAGAATGGCAACTATCAAGAACACAAACAACAACAAATTCTGGCGAGGGTGTGGAGCAGTAGGAACCCTAATACATTGTTGGTGGGATTGCAAATTAGTGCAACCACTTTGGAAAACAATATGGAGGATCCTCAGATGAATGGGAATGATCCTACCATATGGTCCAGCAATACCTCTACTGGGTATCTACCCAAAAGAACGGAAACCAAACTATCAGACCAACACATGTATATCTGTGTTTATAGCTGCACAGTTTACAATTGCCAAACTATGGAACCAGCCAAGATGTCCATCAACAGATGAATGGGTTACAAAACTATGGGATATGTCCACAATGGAATTTTACTCTGCTATAAAGAAGAACAAAATCATGTTATTTACAAGGAAATGGAAGGAACTGGAAAACATTATGTTAAGTGAGATTAGTCAGTCACAAAATGTTAAAAGTCTAATGTTCTCCCTAATATGTGGAAGCTAGGGAGAAAATGGGACATAAGAGGGACTCCAGATGAAGGAGAATCCTTAGGTGAACAAAGAATTTGACTTAACAGAAGGTGAAGGGGGGAGGAGGACACCCTAATGAACATGATGTATCTTCATGAATACATCTAAGTCAATCACTAAACTGACCTTTAGAAAGAGGGAGTATGAGGGAGTGGGGCTTGAATTGGGGAAGAGTTAAATGAGAAATGTGTGCATGGATGTCTTTACCTATACTAGCTTATACCTAACAAAGATGTGTGATTACAATGCACCAAATAAGGGAAAGATGAAAAAAAAAAAAAGATTTGTTAAGGTTTCACCCAGAGATTTTGGATCTACATAATGTGGAGCCCATTTCTATTAATCTGGCTGAAACAGCTAAGACATTTGTAGATTGGCTTCAAGCCTTGGTCACCACCTGGCCCTCATTTACCTCCTTGCTAGGAGGAGTTATCATAGCAACAGCAATAGTCATTCTAGGTTTATGCATCTACCACTCGTTGTACACCTTGTGATCAATGCCTATGTTAGTATATGAGCAGATTTACATGGAATAAAAATGCAAGCACTGCTTCGCACAGCCCTGGTAGTCAGTGATGGGCTCAATTTTCTCAGGGCAAATCAGCCTAAGACAGGGCTCATTGAATGCCTCATCGAGACCCCATGACGGGTAAGATTAAGCACCTGGTAGGAAACGACCTAAGAGAGGCACAGTCCTTCATGCATTTTAAAATAAAAATGAGGGAGTTGTGAGAGCCCAGCTGGGCCCTTTCCCCCCTGGCAGTTGCTATCTGCATATATAAGTAATTATACTGACTCTTCTGCTATGGCTACACTGGTATTTCAAAGTCTGGAGATTGCCCCTAGGATGCATAGAGGAAAGACCCTCCTACTTCTTAGAAAGTAAATATATGACCCTAAAGGAGTATGGTTTTATGACTCTAGAAAGTTTGTTTTACCAGGCTATGTTAAGAATGTGGGCTATACATGTAAAACAAAGAAGTGGTGCTATTTGTGATCTGACAATGATTGATATGTCATAAATGTCTATGTAACCCTGTTGTACTCAAGAAATGTATAAAAATTCCGTGCTGAAAAAATAAATAAATTTTTAAAAAAGGTAGAAAAACCTGGTAAACAACACTTTAACCAAATGACCAAAGTTAGCCAGATGTGGTGGTACACACCTGTCATCCCGGTACTTGGGAGGCTGGGACGGGAGGATCGCGGGTTGGAGGCCACTCCCAGTAGGTTGGCGGGACCCTTGGCAACTTGGTGGGACCCTGTTGCAAAGTAAAATAAAATATAGCTAGGGATGTAGCTCAGAGGTAGAATACGTGTGTGTGTGTGTGTGTGTGTGTGTGTGTGTGTGTGTGTGTATGTGTGTTACTGGGGATGGAACCAGGGACATTCTGCCTCTGAGCTCTACACCCCCAGCCTTTTTTATATTTTTCTTTTGAGGCGGGATCTCGGGATCTCGCTGGGTTGTTAAAAGTCTTGCTGCATTGCTGGGGCTGGCCTGGAACCTGCTGTCCTCTTGTCTCAGCCTCTCAAGTACTGGGACTACAGGCATGTGCCACCATGCCCCTTTTTTTATCTTATAGTTTCTAATATTGAAATCAGCCCATCAAACAGCAGTTTCCCTGTTCCTATGCAAGCAGCTTTTCAGGACATAGGAACAGGCTTTGAGAACCTGATGGAACCAACAGTCTCTAATGAGCCGAATCTGAAGGAGACTAGGGCCTCAGAGGCCTAGATTAGTCCCTTCCTTCCTTCCTTCCTTCCTTCCTTCCTTCCTTCCTTCCTTTCTTCCTTCTTTCTTTTTTTTCTTGCTGTGCCAAGGGCCTAATGCATGCTAGGCAAGTGCTCTACCAGGGAGCCTCCTCTCTCCTTGTCAGTTGTCAATCTGCAATAAAGCTTTACTTATTTGTGAAAAAAGGGCATATTTGGAATCAGGAGACCTGGGCTCCATTCACTGTGCATCCTCTTGCCATTTAATTAGCTTTAGATAAGTCCTTTAATTTCCTTGAAATTTAATTTTCTCATTAGTAAAATGGAGATAATAGCAATGCTGCCATGTCTGGCTGTAGTGTAAAGATCAAATAAAACAATGTTCCAAAGTATAATGTCTCTCTCATTCATATAGAAGTCAACTAATTCATTCTATAAGAGGAGACTACTATACTTAACCTTCCGCAGCCTGCTTTAGTGTGTCAGAATCTTGAATTGGCTGGTCAGGCACATAGGGAGCAACAGGTAATAATATTTAAAGGAGGCATGGTAGCACACACTTGTAATCCCAGTACTTGGGAGCTGAGACAGGAGGATCACATGTTCACCACCAGTCTCAGCTTCTTAGTGAGGCCCTCTGCAACTTAGTGAGACTGTTTCAAAATAGATAATTTAAAAAATAGGGATGGGGTATAGCTCAGGGGTAGAATGCCCTTGGGTTCGATTCCCAGTACCACAAAAATAAAGGAGTTCTTTAATTGGGGACTTTTGGAAGACAGTGAAAGGTTTGATATGACTGGGTCCCCACTCAGAAAGGGCACCACATGTCCATGTTTGAGAGTCACACAGTCTAGTCTGTTCTGCTCTGGGATGTCTAGAATGTGTTCTTCTATTCTCCCAAACTAGAACTACTCATGGGTGGTATATGATTTCTGTAAGTTACAATGTATCTCTAAATAAGTGCCTGTGTCTGAATGCTGTTGGGGTGAGAGACAGGTTTTGAAATATTCCTTCTGTAGAGCACAATTTTTATCTTCTACAAATGAAGTCTGAGCTAAAAAGAGAATGTTAAATGTGTGCTTTATATTTCTTATGAAATACCAATCAACTCCTTCCCAGCGCTTAGAGTCTGTGGCATTATTGTTTAATTACACAAGACCAATAATCTAGGGGTTCAAAGGGAACTTCATGTAGCCAATAAACTCAATACTGAGTTTAAATACCATTCCCCTAGATCTACTCATCTCCTTGTGGTTCCCATCCTAGTGAAAAGAAATCACTGCCTACTCAGTGGCTCAAGCCAGAAGAAAACAAAGCGCTTTTGGTGATTTTTCCTTCTCCTTTGCTTCCGTGCATCCAGACAAGAAGTTTTGTTTTGTATTATATATATATATATATATATATATATAAAAGTATATATATATATATATTAAATATATATATATTAAAAGTTGTTTTATATATATATATATATATATATATATATATATATATATATATATAAAACAACTTTTAAGCTTATACCTTTTTCTCTATTCTCAGGTCTAGGATGATCCTCACTTTAATGTGTATATACAATTCCTTGGAAATCTTATTCATGTAGATTCATCTTTAGTAGATGATCTGGGGGTGAGAGCTAAGAGGAATAGCAAGGCCCTTTCCAGTAGTTCTCAAAGTGTGGCCCTAAAAGAAGCATCATGGGCACACACCTGAGTCCCTGATCTAAATGCAAATTTTGTGGGCCCTGAACTTAGGCCTACTGAATAAAGAAACCCTGGAAATGAGGCCTGGCCAGCTGTGTTTTAAATAATCTTCCAGGGGATTCTGATGCATATTCAAATCTGAGAACCACTTCCATGATTCCATCCCAATAGTCTCTTAATTGGCCTCCCAAGATCTCATTTTCGCCTCCTTCCTTCTATTCCTTAGGGCTTTCTGAGCCCCTTTTGGGGTGGCCAAGGTCAAACCTACTTTCATAATAACAATACAACTCTATTTGCCATTTTTTTCATCTGATGTCATTTCTTTTTAATATTGGTGCATTGTAATTATACATCTTAATGAGGTACAAGCTGGTAAAGGGATACGTGCACACAACACTCATTTAACCCTTCCCCAATTCCCACCCCATTTCCTCCCTTCTCCCTCCTTCTTGTATTTGCCATTTTCACTCTTACTCTTTCACAAGTATGGAGAGGAATTTTCCAGAGGCAAGGTAATGTAAAATGATATCACTGTTCTGAAATATGTTTGCATATTTTAGAATGTTCTAGGGTAGCAAGTTTGGAGTATAGATAACATGCATTTTCAGAGGTTAACTTAGTTAATACTCAGAGTTTAGTGCTTTTACTGCCTATTTAGGTTATAGCTATCATAATCCCTGCAACTTCATCATTTAATAAATTATTTGGAGCCAGGCGTGGTGGCGCATGATTGTAATCTCAGTACTTGAGAGGCTGAGACCGGAGGATCCGGGTTCCAGGCCAGCCTCAGCTACTTAGTGAGGTCCTCTGCAACTTAGTGAGACCCTGTTTCAAAATAAAGAATGAAAACTGGACTGGGGTATAGCTCAGAGGTAGAATGCCTCTGGGTTCAATCCCCAGTACCACAAAAAAAAAAAACATATTTGGAAATGTAGAATTTTTCCATCTTTGCAAAAATATAAGAAGTATATAAACACTGTAGTCTTACTTTGCAATAACACTTTAAATATTTTTGAAAGAAATGTTTCTAAAATTTATTTTTTACCCATTATTTCATATTTTATACAATAAGACAAAATTTATTTACAACATATTTTTTCTGATGTTTTATAATGGATGGTTGGTTTCAAAAAGGAGATTATTGGAGACTCTCTTGCTAAACCCACAGACTGAATGTCTAGTATAAAGATACTAAAAAGGTATGAAATTGACTTACCAGAGAGTTCTCTGACTCACAAAGGAGAAGAATTCTACTCTGTAGGTTATAATTGGACTTAAGAAACAAAGATATGACAGGGGCAGTGGATATAGCTCGTGCTTGAGGTCCTGGGTTTGATCTCCAGCACTGACAAAAAATATGACAAAAGTTGTCTTTACTGAAACTGTACAGAAAGTATTTATCTTATTGTATCTGATACAGCAGGACATTTAAAAATAGTATTATAGTGTAAGCTAAGTTGTAGAGTCATTCTGAAATCCATCACTCAGTTTAAAGAAAATAGAATTCAATATTTAAAGTAAATGTTATAAACTCTTTAAAAGTCAAAACTGTTTGTTGCAGCTTTTCCAAATAGGAATGAAAAAGCCACTGAAACATACTATACGATAATTTATTGTATTACATTAGCTAGACAAGCAAATTAATAGTGGAAACACTAATAAACTACTATAGGTTTGACAGTTTCTGAATGCCTGCTGGATACAAAGTCCCTAGATGAAATCGTGCCACTTTCCAATGAGAGGTAAGTTTGGTCATGGGACCAAGTGTTTTGCTGCAAACTAAAATGGAATTAATGTAGCCTCGACAGATTTTTTTTTGCCTTACAAATGAACAAAAATACAGACATAGACTGGAATTGCTATTTTGTACACATTCATCTAAAATCAGTACTAAGTAATCATCAATGAAGATCAATTATATGAAAACTTGAGGAAAAATACTAGTAATGATAAAACATTCTAATGCAGAAGTGGGAACTCTAATAGATTGTTGGTGGAATTGCAAACTAGTGCAACCACTTTGGAAAACAGTATGGAGGATCTTCAGATGATTGGGAATGAACCCACCATATGATCCAGCAATATCACTTCTGGTTATCTACCCAAAAGAATGGAAACCAAACTATCAGACTGACGCATGTGTATCTAGGTTTATAGCTGCACAATTCACAATAGCCAAACTATGGAAGCAGCCAAGATGTCTAATGGTAGTGATAAAATTTATGTGCTTTCCTCAAACAAATATGATAATTGAAATGATGGTGTAGAAGCAATGAGGGGAGTGGGTAAAACTGCTGACACCTTATCAAGAGCTAGAGTAGTCACACCAATAGTAGTCATAATAGTTTTACTACCAAACAGTAATATTTTAGAAAGCCATTGTCAAGCTGGATGTTGTTGTACATGCCTGTAATCCCAGTACTTGGGAGGCTGAGACCAGAGGATCCCAAATTTGAGGCCACCTTCAACAACTTAGCTAGACCCTGTTTCAAAAGAAAAAAAATTAAAAAAGGGTCAGGATATAGCTCAGAGGTAGAAACCCCTAGGTTCAATCCCTAGTACCAAGCTGGGTGTGGTGGCACATGACCGTAATCTCAGTACTTGGGAGCTTGAGACAGGAGGATCGCAGGTTGGAGGTCAGCCTCAGCAATTTAGCAAGAACCTGTTTCAAAAAAACAAAAAGGGCTAGGAGTGGAGCTCAGAGACAGAAAGCCCCTGGATTTAATCCTCACTACTCCCCTCAAATCTTCCCAGTATCAAATAGAGCCAATTTCACTTAAGAATATATGTGAAAAACAGTAAAAACTAATTTTAGTAAGTCTTGACCCTTGACTACATGTCTTCTAATATTATGGGTAACAAAATGGGAAGTATGCATTAAGCACTACAGCTACATACTAATGTATGATGGTCATCTAGGGGAAAACACATGTATGTTTAATTTTATAGTATGATTAAACAGTTTTTTACATGAAATAAAGACTGGCAGGCAAACTATTCAAACTTAAATATTGGCAGGCATTTTCTCAGAAATGAAGAGAAAGTAAGCCAGTTACTTCAAGGAAAACAACTGACAGTGTTCATAGCCAATGATAAAATTTGCACTTTCAAACAAAAATCACAATTTGGGAAAACATATATATCTTCCCCATGAAGCTTGATAGGTTTCCAAAACTTAAAGGCTTTTCTGATGCGAACAGTGGTGGTACTTATGAATATGATGTTTTGATATTGTGTAATGAAGTGTGTTCATATTTGGCAGATCTGCATAAATCAGTGACCCATATTTTTTAAACAACCAATGCAATGTGATAGAAAAATCACACAATGACTAAATATTCATGCATAGTACAAGATAGATTTTAATGTACTGGGAAAAGAAAAGCTAATTGATATGTTTTCAGCTTCCACATTTTAACCTTTAAGAAACTATCACTTGCCATATTTTTGAATAGTATCAGAGAAAAATATCTTTATCTGAAATGTTTGTTAAAAAACACTGTTCCTTATCTAACTATATATGTGTGTGAGGCCAAATTTTCCTTAGTCAAACCAGATTGAATGCTGAAGCAGATATGAGAATCCAGCTGTCAACTATTAAATCAGAAATTAAAGATATTTACAAAACTATATAACAATGACACTCTTCACTAAAGTATTTTTATTTGGAAATGTGTATTTCTTTTAGAAAATATATGTAAGCATATGATACCTCTATTATTATTATTATTAATTTTAAATGAATAAATATTTTAAAATCCTGCTTAAATATCTAATGAAGTAGATAACAGTAGATATAACTCATATAAATATCTCTCTTTGAGTCCTTTATAGTTTTTAATAGTTAAAGGTTTCTAATTTCTACTCTACACTAATACTCAGAATAGTCTGAAAATAATATTTGTCAATGAATTATAAATTAAATTACTTAGAAATAAACATTATTTATAAAACCCAATTTATTAATTCATCAACTACTATGTGTTGTACAATGCTTTAAATGCTGAAGACACTGCAACAATAATTTGTTTGCTCAGTTTTGAATTCCTTATTGGCTTCCTGTAGCCTTTAGGGTTAAATATTTTGTCCTTGTGAAAATCCTAGACTCATCTCTCACCTTATTCTTGTCACATGCTATGCTCATAATTGACAACATGATGAGCCTTTACACATTTTCTACTTTCTACCTGGACACCATTCTCCTTGTTTCTTTTATTGGAACTTACATTTTAACTTACGTCCAGAAAGGTTCTCTGCTCCCTGCCCCAAACTCTGAATTCTAACCTCTCCTATATTCTCCCGTGACCTCTATAATTTCCTCATCATGGAACTTAATTGCACTGCATTATAGTTTTGTTTTCTCTTTTAGCCTCTGTCTTTATTCACTAGGTTGTAAGCAAAAAAGGGCATAAGACCAAGCAATCTTTCATACTATTTTATTTCTAGAGCTTAGCAAAGTTCCACCACTTATTAGGTAAACAATAAATATTTGTTGAAAGAATGAAAAAATAGGGCTAGTGATGTAGCTCAGTGGTAGAGCACTTGCCTAGCATGAATGAGGCCCCAGACTCCATCCCCAATACTGCAAAATAAAATAAAATAAAATGGTATGTAACATATGTATTCAAATACTAACAGGGTATCAGCAAAAACTGCAAAGTAAAGACTTGGGAAAATTCTCTCTTCTATAAAATCAAAGGCAGCAGTTTTTCAAAAGTTAATTTCTTAGAATTCTGGAAATTAACAAATGGGTTGCAGCAATTTGAGGAGCATTTATTCAAGAAAGTGGCTGAATCTTGGTAAGAATAGCAAGTTTTGTAGCCTTTTAAGTTCCCTATTGCCAATCCTCATCTCCAGCTCTATGGTATTCTTGCAAAGTAACAGCCCACAATCATGGTAGAATCCAATATGGATTTCACCTTAAAGCCTGGCAGCCACTGGAGAGGACAAAATGTGACTGGAATTTCTTCAAAGCCTCACTCCTAGTACAGGGTTATTATTTTATCTGTCTGGTGGTAACCTAAATGGTCCTATTCTCAAGGGGGTCTTTATTTGAACTGATATGGAGCTCACTTAATGCAAAACCCTTTTCCCTGGGAGAATTTGTTGAAATTAAGTAAAGGCAATTATCCAACTTTGTACCTGATTGAGGTGAGGGGATAATAGTTGGAGCAGATAACTGGATAATCAAAAAGTTTAAAGGAAAATCTGGGGAATTAATTGCTCTTAAAGACCATAAAAACTCCTATATGTAAGCCACACACAAGCACAGGGCTTTGTGTATATGCCCAAGGCTGTACTGTAGTCATTCTCAAGAAAGACCTGAGAAGGCCTCATGCTCTCATCTGTGGCTGACCTACAGAGTCCATGCAAGCAGAAAATGAAGAATAAGGCAGAGTTTTTAAGAGTTTGTCTAAAATTTAAAGGTGGGTCAGCCGGGCGTGGTGGCGCACGCTTGTAATCCCAGCATTCGGGAGGCTGAAACCGGAGGATCCGGGTTCGCGGCCAGCCTCAGCTACCTAGTGAGGCACTCTGCAACTTAGTGAGACCCTGTTTCAAAATAAAGAATAAAAAATAGGGCTGGGGGTATAGCTCGGAGGTAGAATGCCCCTGAGTTCAATCCCTAGTACCGCAAAAAAAAAAAAAAAAAAAAAAAAAAAAATTAAAGGTGGGTCATAACACATACACAGAATTCCTCAGCAGAGACAAAGAGACTTATTCATTTCAGAAATTAAGGAAGTCACTATCCAATCATTAAACTGACCACCACTAACCTAAGCGAACAATGATTTTCGTGGCCAGAAATGAGAAAGAATATAGAGTATTATCAGACTTGAATTTAGATCAAATTACCTGTCTGAGGGGAAAAATGAAGAAAAATGAATGGAGGCTCAGAATTCTTTGGAACAGCATTAAGTTTACCAACATATGTATAATAGAAGTTCCTGATCAAGAAGAAAGAAAGGCATGGAAAGAAATTTGGAAAAGCAATGGCTAGAAACTTCCCAAATTTGATACAAGATATATTGTCATCCAAGAAGTCAAACATACTCCAAGGAGAAGAAACTCAAAGAGATGGACAGTAGATACATCATAATCAAACTGTCAAAATACAAAAACAGAATATTGAAAGCAACATAGAAGAAACTCACTGCATTCCAGGGGTCTTCAATAAGATTAACAATTTTTTATCAGAAAGCAGTAAGATACAAAGATAATGGTAGAAATATAAAGGCATTTGCCCAAGAATTTTATGTTCTTCAAAACTACATATCAAAATGATGGGGAAACTGGGTGTGGTGGTGTACACATTTAATCCCAAAAACTTTGTAGGCTGAGGGAGGAGATCACAAGTACAAGGCCAGCTTAAACAAGTTGGTGAGATCCTGTCTCAAAATAAATATTAAAAAGGACTAGATATACCAGGAATCGTGGTGCAAGCATGTAATCTCAGTACTTGGCAGGCTAAGAAAGAAGGATCACAGATTCAAGGCCAGCCTTGGCAATTTTAGTGAGGCCCTCAGCAACTTAGCAAGACCCATTTCAAAATTAAAAAAAAAATAAAATAGGGTTAGATGTATAGCTTGGAAGTAGGATGTCCCTGGATTCAACTTCTAATACCACGAAAAAAGGGGGCTGGGTGTGTAGCTTAGCTGTATGAATACCCTGGGTTCAATCCCCAGTGCTGCAAAAGGAAGGAAAGGAAGGAAAGGAAGGGAAGGGAAGGGAAGACTCTTACCAAAAAATCCTCTTACAACTCAACAGTAAAATAATAATATTGTTAAATACATGGATAGAGTATGATTAGTCCCTTTATAGTTTGTCACTTATCTGATGCCTATACGTAACTATACTTTATTTCCATAGCTTGGTGCTATTCATGCATCCATTCCTATCCACTGTGTCCAATTAAGACTTGAATCTGATTTAAGATATAGTTTCTGGGAATTCATGACATATAAAACTGGGTGAGCCAGGCATGGTGGCACACTCTTGTAATCCCAGTACTTGGGAGGCTGAGACCGGAGGATCTGGGTTTGCGGCCAGTCTCAGCTACTTAGTGAGGCCCTCCACAACTTAATGAGACCCTGTTTCAAAATAAAGAATAAAAATAGTTGGGGATGTAGCTTAGAGGTAGAATTCTCCTGGCTTCAATCCCCAGTACAAAAAAAAAAATTGGGTGACTATCAGGCAGCATTACATATCTCCCTAGCACTAAGTGCCAAATTCCATACAATAACATCCCTGTCTTCCCAATTTACAAGACAGAGTGCAGGATGCACCATACAGCACAGGATGTCAAGAGAGTCCAATTTTGGACCTTATTTTATTCAGGCATTAAATTATTACAGGCTGAAGGAATACTAAACGGGTTAAAAGGAGAAAATATTAGAGTACAACTTACGTCATTTTCATATTTCACTTCTCATGCAAATAGTAAAAAATCCCACTGTATTCATCCAGGCACCATTCCTAAAACTGTATGGGAAGCAGTGTACCTGGTAGGCAGAAGCACTGTTACAAGATTGTTCTGACACTAGCTTCAGCCAAAGTGATAGCCACAGTCCATCTAAATGAAGACATCATCTCTGACCAATACCTTAGGTCTCTGCTGATTGACCTGCACTGTCGACAGACTTCTGCTGATTGGTTTAAGCAAAAGTTATAATAAGAATGGCTGCAAAACAGTTCTGAGATGAATTTTGAAAAGGGCATGATTGAAAGTAAAGAAAAAATCAGGTGAATTGAGAGGAGTTGTGACCCCTGAACAGAAATAGCACAAACTCATCTTGAACATTTCCTTCTGTGACAGCAGCACTGGACATTGCTATCATCCCAGCCCTTCTTGTCTATAGATGTTATTTTCATTTTTCCAACCTCTTCTTTTGATCAGCTCCTAAATGTCAGTCATAGATTTTCACAAGACTAACTTCTCTCCTTGCCCATTCTATTAATGAGATAATACCATGTTGGCAGCTTGTAATTTCCCCCCCCCCCTTGTATTTGCACAACTACTGCTGCCCTACAAAACTTTGAGCATCATCTAAAACCAGCTTAAGGAAACCCTTTAAGAGTAATTGATGCTCAAAGACTCAACTAGCTGAAGGTTAATTACTTGAGAAACTGCAGTCTTCAAGAAGATGGAGTAAGTAATGAATAAGAAGAGAAATAACCCGGGCCAAGTGTTTTCTCTATTTTATACCTTTAACAATAAATAGCCTCAAGTAATCTCTATGACTGCATTAATATCTAGTTGGACATGACAGTTTAAAAGTAGGGTCTGCTTTTATTTATGGTTGAGCATAATGACAAATTTGCTTGAATTGTATCTCAGGAGCCCTACACTTGACTTTTAAAAGCCACTTATCATTCTGTGGCACAGAATTGGGGATCTAAGGCTACAGTCTGAGATTATATGTAACTTTATTTTCTCTTGGCCTCAGTTTTCTTTTAAAGTAGAGGATGTCTCCTTTCTTATCATACTGTCATTTTGTCTCTGGAAGTATTTAAGTAGTCATAATAAAGTTAAGATAGAGTTGTACAAGAACTTTGTTCCTTGTGCCACAATCCTTTAAATAGGCTTCATAACTGAGAATTATGATGTGAGAAATTATAATGTAAAATAAAGAAGCAGCCAGTTGTAGGTTACACAGGAGGTTTCTGACAGGCACCATCAGATCAGATGGGCTGCAATCTATGAGGAGAGCACATTACCTTGGAAACCAGGGCCAGAGCAAGCAGACTTGATACTCAGGCCATAAAGAGTTTTCCATTGATTTCAAATAGTGCCCAGAGTATTGGAAATATAAATAATCTCAGTGCTGCTATTAACTCACTTTAGACAAATCATTTAGCCTCTCCACAACACAGGAGAAATTTCAAAGCAAATTTGTTCTAAAGAAGAAAGGTGCTTTCAGCAAACACTTCCTAATATAACATCAGATTCTTCCATGTGGGGGCTGCTTGCACAAAAAGAGCAACTTCTATTACAAAATGTTTGCTAGTAGACAAAATTATGATGCTTCCACAGTTTGTATGGCAGCTACACAATCCCATTTGGACCAGGGACACCTGAGACATATTGTTCCACTTGACAAAAAATCGAATTACTTCCTTTTGGAATCGATTTACAGGGAATGAGTCAAACCTTGAAGACATCGGTCTGGGGAAGGCAAGTATGAGAAAGAAATGAGTTACTGTGAATGTGACTGAAGAAGAAAGGGAGGAAAAACAACACTTGGTTACACATAGCTGGTGTTAATAATTCTTCCAGCTCTTCCAAGGAGTCAGCCTCCAGCCTTTTATCAAGAGGAAGAGAAATAAAAAATGAAATTCTCACCCTTTACATAAAGAGCCCAAGTACTACCATAAGTAACACTGTTGTGGACAATGGGAAGCTTAGGCAACTAGAAGTCCAATAGAATCATGGGGAAAAGACAAGATGATGTTTAGCTTTTCTTATATTGACTTTCCTTTAGCAGCTTTTGATTAACTGACAAATCAGCAGGCCTTTTGCTAGCATCATGATATCACATATATCTGGAGCCAAAGAGGGGGAGCAAGGCCAGACACATGAGTGCTCTATCTACTCAGTTTTATTAAAAACCCATTGCTTGCTGCTAAGAAATATCACAAAAGATTGCTTTTCTAATAAAGGCAATCTCTCCATTCTGTTTGCTTATCTAGGTTTCTCTAATATACCAAACAGTATCTGCCTCATGACTTGCCATCCTGCCAAAACTAATAACATACATGAATCAAAAATGGATTGTTTTGATCCAAAAGTTGGCAGCATAGTAACAAATGAATGCACTAGCATTCAGGCTACAGCTCCTATGCAGGCAGCCACTGGATTAGGGCTCCCTTAGGACACTGCTTCAAATGTCAGCTCCAAGATAGAGAATCCAAATTAATGAGTCATAGTAAACATTAGAAAAGCAAATAATTAATGATGATAAAGATATACAAAGAAGCAACAGCTATAAGGTTATTTAGCATTCAGTTGTCTGGATCACTACATAAAAAATGCCTAGTACAAATGTCCAGAGAGCAAACTATGTTATTAGGCATTCCCTAGAGTCTTTTTGCTGTCACCTACTCATTCACTTCTCTAGTCACCCTTCGACCCTATGTATAAACTCTCCCATCCTCTTCTCCCGAGTTCCCTCTCAACAGACAGGGACACTCCTATATCTCTGCTTTCCTACTTTTGATCCTTTGTATTCAAATATCCCTTCTCTCTATCTGCTTACAAGCCTGTAAATACTTCTTTTAACTCTCATTTTCCAAAGGCGGCACTCTGACAAATCAGCACCAGAAACTCCCTCCAGACCTAGCTTTCCTACTTCCTGATTTTCCCCATTCTTCATGATCTTCACTGATAATATGTGTATATTCCTTGAATTTGCTCCAAGGTTATAAAATTGGCAGCATGGATCAGCAGGCTTGACTTGAGCCCCTGAAGCAAGGATGTCTAGTCTCATGTTTCCTGCTTCTTCTCAAAAGGAAAGAAAAGATTTCACTCTTCTCAGCTTTAGTCTCCTCATCTGTAAAATGGTGAAAATATGTGGTAATGGTGAAGGTTAAATGAGGCAATATACATAAAGTGCCCAGAATGAAGCTTGGTACATAAAAGGCACTCAATAAACAGCAGTTCCCTCCCCTTCTTCTACTACAAGCCAATCTTCTTGCCATCCCTAACTTTACCTAAATCTTTAAAAAGTGATACAGGGTACTTCTTAACATATTTTGTCCTGCCATGGTTATCTCAGGATTCCTGTTCTCTATATGCATCTCTACTTCCCAATCTGGTTCTTAGTTTCTTGTTAAAACAATGGAATAGTACTAAAGGATCTCTAAGGGTCTTGCAAGCAGAACCTCCATAACCACAGCCTGAATTCTAGTGCTTTCTAGGCAACCAAGTGTTAAAAACTAAAACCTCATAAATGAGTTAGGGAATCATAGTATATCAAACAGGAAATTGTCTTAAAGGAAATTCTTAAGGGTATTTCATTTTGTGAAATGAACTTTGTTTGATCAGGGGGAAATGTATGAGAAATAGTTAAAGGAAAGACATTTGTCATTTCAAAGGAAATCTCTGGAAAGCAAATACTTATCACTACAATCTAGATGAAGCCTTGACCTTTTGATGAGAACTCTGAAACTGACATAAGGCCCTTCCCCATAACTGGGGAAACAAGCCTTCTAGGTTCTGCTTATTTGCTTTGGAAAGTTTTATTGGGTTTGTACTTTGAGTCCTGAAACCTATCCTAAAGGCATGCTGCTGGGTCCAGTTCTCCCCTCATATAAATAGCTATACTGCCATGCCAGTGGCCTATGTGGCAATGCAGACCCATTCACCTTCACTATCTAGATAAGCTGATATGTACCTCTGGACACAAAACACCCTGTAGTAGGTTTTCCCTTAAAATAAATTGCAATATGTTCTCATTAGTACATGTTTCTTAAAGGAAAAGGAGAGAGGAGGAGGAAGGAAGGAAATGAGTGAAGAGACGGAGACAAAGCTAAGAGAATTCAGATATTATTACAGTTTAGATATAGAATATCCCCTGAAAGAGCTCATGTATTAATGTTGAAATTTGATATAATTAAATCATGAGGGTTGTAATCTCATCAGTAAATAAATCTGTTATATTAGTGAGGCCTCCTGCAACTTAGTAAGCCCCTGTTTCAAAATAAAAAATAAAAATAGGGCTGGTGGTCTAGCTCAGAGGTAGAATGCCCTTTGTTCAATCCGTGGTACCTCACACACACACACACACACACACACACACACACAAATCCATTGTAATGGATTTATTGGATGGTAACCTAGACAGGTAAGGTGTGGCTAGAGGGGAGGGGGTGAGTCGCTGGGGGTATGGCCTTGGAAACTGTTTGTGTCCTTGAATTCATTTTCTCTTGTTTCTGGCTTCCATGATGTGAGAGCAGCTGTTTATCTATCTATCTATCTATCTATCTATCTATCTATCTATCTATCTATCTATCTGTTTATCTCTGCTCCTGCCACCATATCCTGAGCTCCACAGATGTAATTGGCCTAATATGGACTGAAATCTCCAGAACTGTGAGCAAATAAATCTTCCCCCCTCTAAATTGTCGTGGTCAGGTGTTTTGCACTACAGCAGTGAGAATGCTGACTTAAACAGGCAATATAATGACCATTAGGGTATATTATTCTCAAATGTGACCCAGAAGCTCTGCTGATATAAAGAGCTTATTTGAAACAACCCCCAGGAGTGGAGATGTGGTTAGTGGTAGTGCACTTGCCTAGTAAACTAAAGGCCCTGAATTCAATCCCCAGCACCAAAAGAAAATCCCTAAATTAATGAGTTTCCTCAACTGTGTTTGTGCTGACTTAAAGCCCACCAATACAGTCTAGTGGACTGTATCATGTCCATGCAGGTCCAATTTGGCTTAGTATCTTTTCCACGATGTACTCTAAAAACAGATGGGCTGCAGCTTGACTTTTTAAGCTGTGAAGCCAATTTGAGACAATAAGGAGATTTTCCTGTGGAAGCTAGCAATTAGCTATTTGTATGCAATTTATAATTAAGTATAACATGAATCTTGAAGGGCAATATGCTGAAAAGCTGTGCATTAGCTTTTGTAGTCTTGATTTTATGAAGGCTTTTTAAGAAAAATTAGTGCTCATAAAACTCAAGTAGAAAAATTATTAATGATGTAAAGGTCTCTTAATTAGTTCTACATTCCCTGAATAGCAGTATAAATGCAAGGGTACAATTTTATAGAAAGTGGTTTCTTTAGAAACCAGGTTAGTTTTCCACCCCCTCCCAAACCTTTTCTTTTTCTTTTTCTGGAACTAGTCCAGGCCCTCTCAGATAAACACGTTCCTATTTCCAAACTTCCCATGCATGCAAGTAGATGTCCAGTGTTAGAGGCCTCACTCTCCAGCTACCATGTAGCTCTTGCGGCCAAAAGCTAGAGATACTAGAGCTTGGGGAAAGGTAGTATTATAGTCAAGTCCTTCCTTTTGGGCTGATATAAAATCTCAGCATCTGGGTGGCTTGGTACTTCACAGAACATGTGTCTGTTCCATTGCGTGAGTTCTGAACCAGAGTAAGAAAGACCCTCTTCCCTCTATTATTCCTCTCAGTCTCTGCCCAAACACGTTCCTATTTCACGTTCTGCCCAAACACGTTCCTATTTCCAAACTTCCCATGCATGCAAGTAGATGTCCAGTGTTAGAGGCCTCACTCTCCAGCTACCATGTAGCTCTTGCGGCCAAAGCTAGAGATACTAGAGCTTGGGGAAAGGTAGTATTATAGTCAAGTCCTTCCTTTTGGGCTGATATAAAATCTCAGCATATGGGTGGCTTGGTACTTCACAGAACATGTGTCTGTTCCATTGCGTGAGTTCTGAACCAGAGTAAGAAAGACCCTCTTCCCTCTATTATTCCTCTCAGTCTCTGCCCAATCCCTAAACATCTGTTATTCCTTGAAAGCCGGCATATATTTACACAGACCCTTCCATTACCACTTAGAAGAGGGTTCATTCAGGGAGAATTCTCCCAGGACAACTTTTCTGACCTTCTCACCTCGGCTTAGGAAAAAAACCCTTAATCTGCGCTGTTGTATATTTGTGCCTAGGCCTATCTCTGTTTATATGACTGTATCCCTCACTAGACTATAACTTCTCTTGAGAGCAGATGCTATCTTTTTCATCTCTATCTGTTGTGGTTTGGCTATGGAATGTCCCCCAGATATATTCATAGCTTGGTAATTCAGAAATGTTCAGAGGTGAAATAATAGAATTAGGCCTCTAACTTCATCAGTGGCTAAATCCATTGATGGGTTAATAATTTTTTTGTTCTTTTTTTATTTTTTTAGCATGGATTTTTATACATTTCTTGGGTACAACAGGGTTAATCACACATCTTTGTTGGGTACAAGCTAGTATAGGTAAAGACATCCATGCACACATTTCTCATTAACCCTTCCCCAATTTACACCCCCCTCAACTCGTTCTCCCTCCTTCTCAAGGTTAGTTTAGTGATTGACTTTGATGTGATCTTGTAAGTACATCATGCTCATTAGGGTGTCCCCCTTACCCCAACACCTTCCGTTAAATCAAATTCTTTGTTCACCTAAGAATTCTCCTTCATCTGGAGTCCCTCTTATGTCCCATTTTCTCCCTAGATTCCACATATTAGGGAGAACATTCGAATTTTAACTTTTTGTGACTGACTAATCTCACTTAACATAATGTTTTCCAGTTCCTTCAATTTCCTTGCAAATAACATGATTTTGTTCTTCTTTAAGGCTGAGTAAAATTCCATTGTGGACATATCTCATAGTTTTGTAATCCATTCATCTGTTGATGGACATCTTGGCTGGTTCCATAGTTTGACAATTGTAAACTGTGCAGCTATAAACATAGATACACATGCGTTGGTCTGATAGTTTGGTTTCCTTTCTTTTGGGTAGATACCCAGTAGAGGTATTGCTGGATCATATGGTAGGATCATTCCCATTCATCTGAGGATCCTCCATACTGTTTTCCAAAGTAGTTGCACTAATTTGCAATCCCACCAACAATGTATTAGGGTTCCCACTTCTCCACACCCTCGCCAACATTTGTTGTTGTTTGTGTTCTTGATAGTTGCCATTCTGATTGGAGTTAGGTGGAATCTCAAGGTAGTTTTGATTTGCAAATCTCTGATTGCTAATGATGTTGAACATTTCCTCATACATTTATTGGCCATTTGTATTTCTTCTTTTGTGAAGTGTCTTTTTAGATCCTTTTCCCATTTTTTGATTGTGTTATTTGTTTTCTTAGCTGTGAGTTTCTTGAGTTCTCTGTATATCCTAGATATAAGTCCTATGTCAGATGAGTAGCTGGCAAAGATTTTCTCCTACTCTGTGGGTTCTCTGTTGAGGTTCTTGATAATTTCCTTTGCTGCACAGAAGCTCTTTAGTTTAATGCAATCCCATGTATTTATCTTCCTTTGAGTTGCTTGTGCTTTTGAGGTCTTGTTGAGAAAGTTTTTACCTGTGCCTATGTGTTGAAGTGTTGGGCCTATGCCCTCTTCAAGTAGCTGCAAGGTCTCTGGCCTGACTTCCAGGTCTCTGATCCACCTGGAATTGACTCTTGTGCAGGGTGAGAAAGTGGGGTTTATTTCCATTTTCCTGCATATGGTTAACCAGTTTTGCCAACACCATTTGTTAAAGAGGCTATCCTTTTTCCAGTGTATGTTTTTGGCTCCTTTGCCAAAAATCAGTTGACTGAAAGCACGTGGGTCTGTTTCTGGATCTTCTATTCTGCCCCATTGGTCTGTGTGTCTGTTTCTGTGCCAATACCATGCTGTTTTTATTACTGTGGCTTTGTAGTAGAGTTTGAAGTCAGGTATTGTGATACCTCCTGCATGGTTCTTGTTACTAAGAACTATTTTGGCTATCCTAGGCTTTTTGTTGTTCCAAATGAATTTGAGGACTGATTTTTCTATGTCTGTGAGGAGCGTCCTTGGCAATTTCATGGGTATTGCATTGAATTTGTAGATTAGTTTTGGGAGGATGGCCATTTTGATGATATTTATTCTGCCTATCCAAGACCATGGTAGATTTTTCCATTTTCCAAGGTCTTCGTCAATTTCTTTCTTCAGCTTTTTGTAATTTTCCTTATAGAGGTCTTTTACCTCTTTGGTTAGGTTTATCCCTAAGTATTTTATTTTTCGGGCTGCTATTGTGAGTGGAATTGTTTTCTGGATTTCTTTTTCAGTGGTTTTATGGTTGGTGTAGAGGAAAGCTTCCAATTTTTTAAGATTGATGTTGTATCCAGACACTTTGCTGAATTTATTGGTCAGTTCTATAGGTTTTTTGGCTGACTTTGTTGGGTCTTCTAGGTATAATATCATGTCATCTGCAAAGAGGGATAGTTTTGGTTTTTCTCTCCCTATTTTTACCCCTTTGATTTCTTTCTCTTGCCTTATTGTTCTGGCTAGAGTCTCAAGTACTATGTTGAACAGAAGAGGTGATAATGGACATCCTTGGCTTATTCCTGTTTTTAGTGGGAACTCTTGCAGTTTTTCTCCATTTAATATGATATTGGCTGTAGGTCTATTGTATATTGCCTCTATGATTTTGAGGTATGTTCCTTCTATTCCAATTCTCTTTGGTAATTTCAGCATGAATGGGTGTTGGATCTTGTCAAATGGTTTTTCAGCATCAATTGAGATGATCATGTCATTCTTGTCTTTGAGTTTGTTTATCTGGTGAATTACATGGATTGTTTTTCGTATGTTAAACCAGCCTTGCATCCCTGGAATGAACCCGACTTGGTCATGGTGGATAATTTTCTTGATGTGGATTTGAATGCGCATTGCTAGTATTTTGTTTAGCAGTTTTGCATCTAGGTTCATCAGTGATATAGGCCTATAGTTTTCTTTTCTTGAGCTGTCTTTATTTGTCTTTGGTATTAATGTGATATTGGCTTCATAGAACATGTTTGGGAGGGTCCCGTTTCTTTCAATTTCACGGAATAGTTTGAGGAGTATTGGGATTAGTTCTTCAATAAATGTTTTATAAAATTCACTTGGAAAACCATCTGGCCCTGGGCTTTTGTTTGATGGTAAACTTTTTATTGCTGTTTCTATTTCTTTGATTGTTATTGATTGGTTTAAATTTTCTGTATCTTCTTGACTCAATTTAGGAGGGTTTTATGTATCTAAAAAATTGTCAATTTCTTCCAGATTTTCCATTTTGTTGGAGTATAGTTTTTCAAAATAGTTTCTGATGATCCTCTGTATTTCCATACTGTTGGTGGTAATATCGCCTTTTTCATCTCTTATTTTGGTAATTTGGGTTGATTCTCTCTTTCTTTTGGTTAGGTTGGCAAATGATTTGTCTATCTTGTTTATTTTTTCTAGAAACCAGCTTTTGGATTTGTTGATCATCTGTATTGTCTTTTTGTTCTCTATTTCATTAATTTCTGCTCTGATTTTCATAATTTCCTGTCTTCTACTGGCTTTGGGGTTGGACTGTTCTTGTTTTTCAAGGGCTTTGAGCTGTGTCATTAGGATATTTATTTGGTGAGTTTCCATTCTTCTTCTGTGGGCACTCAGTGCTATAAATTTTCCTCTTAGTACTGCCTTCAAGGTGTCCCAGATATTTTGATATTTTTGTCTCTCTTTTCATTGGTTTCTAGGAGTTTTTTAATTTCCCCCCTTACTTCTTCTATGACCCATTCCTCGTTCAGCAATGTGGTGTTCAGTCTCCATGTGTTTACATTTCTAGTTTCACTCCATTGTGGTCTGAAAAGATACAGGGAATTATGTTACATTTTTTGAATTTGCCAGTGCTCTCTTTGTGGCCCAGAATGTGGTCTATTTTGGAGAAGGTTCCATGAGCCGCTGAGAAAAATGTGAATTCAGCTGTACTTGGGTGAAATATTCTGTATGTGTCTAACAGGTCCATTTGGTTAATGGTATTATTTAGGTCTGAAGCATCTTTACTGACCTTTTCTTTTTGAAGATCGGTCTAGTGATGTGAGAGGGGTGTTGAAGTCTCCCAGTATTAGTGTATTGGGATCTATGTGTGATTTTATATCATGTAGAGTTTGTTTCATGAAAGTAGCTGCACCTATGTTTGGGGCATAGATGTTGATAATTGTTATTTCCTCTTGCTGTTTTGTTCCTTTTACTAGTAAAAAGTGACCTTCTTTGTCTCTTTTGATAAGCTTAGGCTTGAAATCTAATTTATCTGATATCATAGTTGCTACTCCTGCTTGTCTTCGAGTTCCATTGGCATGAATTACCTTACTCCAGCCCTTCACCTTTAGCTTGTGGGAATCTTTGTATGTAAGGTGCGTTTCTTGCAGGCAGCATATAGATGGATTCTGGGTTTTGATCCATTTTGCCACCTTGTGCCTTTTTACTGGGGAGTTGAGACCATTTATATTCAGTGTGAGTATTGAGAGATGATTTTTAATTCCTAACATTTTGGGTTTTGACTTCTGTTTGTAGTAGTGTTTGTTCTTCATTGCTTAGTTTTTTGCTTCCTGGAAGTTATTGTTTCTCTGGTGGTGACGTTTACTTGTTAGTTCTTCTTTGTAGTTAATCTCTTTGAGTATTTTCTCTAGTCCTGGTTTGGAAGACATGAATGCTTTCAGTTTCTGTTTGTCATGGAAGGTTTTTATATCCCCGTCAATTTTGAGAGAGAGTTTTGCTGGGTAGGAGAATCTCGGCTGGAAGTTATTTTCTTTCAGAGTTTAGAATATGTTACTTCAGGCCCTCCTGGCTTTCATGACTTGGTTTGGGAGGTCTGGAGTGATTCTAATTGGTTTGCCTCTAAATGTTACTTGGCCTTTAACTTTTGTTGCCTTTAGTATTCTTTCCGTAGCTTCTACATTAGTCATCTTGATTATTATGTGGCGTGGTGAACCTCTTCTTTGGTCTTGTCTGAAGGGGGTTCTATATGTTTCCTGCACCTGTGTGCCAATTTCTCTTTCTATGTTTGGAAAGTTCTCTGATATTACTTCTTTGAAAAGGTTGTTTATTCCATTAGTTTCAACTTCTAATCCCTCTTCTATGCCTAT
>PVLC010004870.1:0-16151 GCA_004027655.1 Graphiurus murinus | reverse complement strand
AAAATTGGCCCAGATCTCATCGATGTTGGATTCATACTGTCGAATTTTTTTTCTAGATTATGTATAATGGATTCATTTTTGGAATGGTCATCTTCTAGGAGTGATATTCTGTTTTCCATATGGTCTAATCTATTGTTTGTAGTTTGTATTGATGTGTTCACTTCTATTATTGCATCTTTCACATGTTTCACTTCCCTCAAGGCTTCGCTATGATTCCTGCTCATGGTGTCATATTCTTTGTTTATTTGTTCCTTTATTTCTTTCCAGCTCTCTCTGCATTCTTTCTGGAAGTTTGTATCGCTTCTATTATTAAAGATCTGAATTGTCCTTCTGGTAAGCTCTGCCAATCAGTGTCATTGAGTTCTGTTATTGTGGGGTCGTGTTGACTCATTGTTTCTTTGGTGTTTCTCCTTCTCATGGTTTCCCTGTTCTTAAATTTATAACATTGCTGCTCTTCCACGCTTTCCCTGAATTTGTAGGTTTCTTATTTTTATTTTCTCTCTGTGAATGGTATCTTGTACTGAGTTGCAATTACTCTGGTATTTCTTCTGCCTGCTCTATTGGTGTCTTTGGTGCGTTTCAGGTGTTGACTTCTAGCATCTAACAAAAGCTAAAAAGCAACCAATCCTCCGAACCAAAATACATAAATTGAAGCAATGCAAAGTGAAAACAGAGTAAAAATGGAACAAAACAATGCAAAAAAACCCAGGAAACAAGAAACGTCAGCAAGAAGCAAAATAAAAATCCCTGCAAGTTTGTAAGGACAGACCTGGTTTGGCCTCTGCAGATCTTTTGGGTAGATTTCTGCTGCTGTGGGCGGCCGCTGCTACTGCTGTGCACGTGCCGGCTCCCCCGTTCTCCCTGGTCTGCTCCTTAGATTCCGACCAACTGCCCGTTTCTTTACTCACTTTTAAGCTGCTTTGCTTCTCCTTCCTTCGGTCAGGAAGCTGCTCCTGAGGCAGTTTTGATTCAAGCTCTCGCGTGCAGTTATCTCTGCTCCGGCTCTGTGGGGAGAGGTGAGCTGGGATGATCCTGCGTGGGCTTAAGTTGGTGGTACCATGCATTCTGGTCTCTGTCGAATGTGCCTCTAAATGCCGCCTGGCTAGAATGAGGAGTTCAGGAGTCGCTCACTCCACCTCTGGCCAGTGGGGTGCAGAGGGTTGTTGTATATTTCTTTCTTAGTAGACCCCACGCCGGGGTCCAGCTCAATGGTGGCTTCCGCTTGGCGGCGTGGCGCCAGGGCCTCGGACATGGGCTTCTTTGCTCTCCCTCGTCGGCCTTCCAGGTTCTCCTCAGCTGTATTTCAGTTTTCGCAGCGTTTTTCACCATTTTGTTGCTTTTTTCTTCTTTCAAAAAGCTGGTTCCATGACTGATCTGAATCGAGCTCACAGCACCTCTTGAGATGTGTCTCACTCCGTCGCCATCTTCCCGGAAGTCTGGGTTAATAATTTGAATGTACTTACTGGGTAGTAACTGTAGGCAGGTAGGGTGTGGCTGGAAGAGGTAGGTCACTGGAAGGTTGTGGCCTTGTGGACTGCATCTGTCTCTGTCTGCTTCCTCTCTTTCTCTCCCTCTCTCTTCTTCTCTGCTGCATGAGCAGCTTTCCTGGGTCATGCCTGCCTTCATGATATTTCTGCCTTAGAGCCTGCCAACTGTAGACTGAGACTCTGAATCCATGAGAAAAAATAAACCTTTCCTCTTCTAAGTTGTTTTTATCAGTTATTTGGCTCACAACGATAAAAAAAGTGGACTAAAACACTATCTTAGTACAAAACATATGAAAAGTACTCAACAAATACTCATTAAATATATGCATGAAGGTGTGACTTTGATATTGATCTTAATAATTGGGTTTGATAATATTGGTCTAATGCTTGGTCACTTGGCCAAGCATTTGCTAACTGGAGAAAAATCTTATCAAATGAAATCAGTTCTCTGAAATTATTGCATATCCCCATATGCATTTCAAACATTTAAGAAATAACATCAAAATGTTCTTTCCTACCTATATTTTAAGCATTATCTTAACACTTACACTCTGAAAGTCATAGAAATAATCAGGATTATTAGTGTCAGCCTGACAAAGGTATGAAGAAATTTTCTGTAATATCACCCAAACTGCTTTCACGAGATTATCTAGGAAATAAATAGCTCACTGTGAAATTTATGACTTGCTTTATATATTAATCAATGGTACAGTGGTCCTCTAAAAAGGTTAAAATTGTTCTCTGATTTCAATTATAAAGATAATTTCAATCAAGCAGCCTAACAGTCTATCAGTGTAGGTCATTCAATAATTCAATTGTACTAATGACTATGGCACGCATGTAAACAACATAATAAAATAGGGTGGGCGACCAAACCTCGGTAAAAAAGTGCTATATAAAAAATAACAGTGATTCACATCTTGCATTTTCAATGACCTTTATAGTATCGATCTCCAAATGAAATAGAATAATTCCTCATGGCCCAACAGACACCTGCCCATCATTTCAGGTAAATTATATATGCTGCCCTTTAATTGGCTTAACTGGAGCACATTTCCAGCAACACTTTTATATTGAATTGTTTAGAATTGTGCAAGAGTCTAAATGAGGAAAAACAAGACTGACAGTCTGTTCACTATTCCTATAGAAAGTCATTTTTTCAGAGGTTCTTCTCATCTCAATTGCATATTTTTATTTGATTCCTTCCTCATAAAAATTTTCTCAGGTAACTTGTAAAAACACAGATCCAAAATATCTTGGAAGAAACTTCATCCTCTATTTCATTAATCTTCTTCATATAAAAATTATCATAATAGTTTGTACATTGAAACCTATACTAATGATGCCTGTATTGTAATTTCTAAGAATCCTACAATCAAAAAGCAAAGAAAATCAAGAAGCATCTTAGATACTAGTTAAAATATTTTTAGGAGCCGGGCGTGGTGGCGCACGCTTGTAATCTCAGCATTTGGGAGGCTGAGACCGGAGGATCCGGGTTCGCAGCCAGCCTTTTCTACCTAGTGAGGCACTCCACAAATTAGTGAGACCCTGTTTCAAAATAAAGAATAAAAAATAGGGTTGGGGGTGTAGCTCAGAGGTAGAATACCCCTGAGTTCAATCCCCAGTACTGCAAAATATATATATATATATGTATATATATAAATGATATTATATATTATATTATATATATGTATATAATATAATATATATGTATATATGATATATAATATAATATATGTATATATAATATAATATAATTTTTATATATACATATATATGTACATGTATATATAAATTATATTATATTATATATATACATATACATATATATATATTAGGTAGAAGAATAATTTTAAAAGCAAACCTTAGAAGTAGGCTCACTGTATCCTATGAAAGAGAAGGATGTGCAAAAGAAACAATACTGAACTGACTGTCAGAAGCCACAGGTTTTAGGCCTGGCTTAGCACTAACTGGTTCATCTTTGGAAAAAAAAAACCTTTTGCCTCAAATTATATTCCTCAGTTTCCTGATCTTCAAAGTGAAAAGACAAGACTAGATCAAATGACATATCCAAATGTCATTCTCTGATTCTAAAGGTAAAGTGAAGAAGAAATTATTTGAAAGGAACCTCCATTTCTTTTTTCCTTTTTTTTTTTTTTTGGACTGGGGATTGAACGCACGGGCATTCTAGCTCTGAGCTATACCTTCAGCCCTTTTTATTTTTATATTGAAACAGGGTCTCACTAAGTTGCTGAGGGTGTCACTAAGTTGCTGAGAATGGCCTTGAACCTGCAATCCTCCTGTCTCAGCCTCCCAAGTAATGGGATTACAGATGTGTACCACTGCACCCAGCAGAACATAAACTTTTATACCATCTACAGGACATAGGCAAGAGGAAAGAGACCAATAGAAAAAGAGACTGCTTTGCAAGATCAGAGGTAGAGAGAAGTTTTTGATAACAGAAACAAAGGCTCTAATCCAAGGTTTGTATTTCCCAAGCATAGTTTAAAAACAGACCATGAAGGGAAGCTTGTGATTTGGGAGGATACTTCCATTAGTATCTCTGACAGAGTGAAACCTGAGTTTTTACAAAAATGCTAGTGGGGTCTAACCTAAGAAAAAAGTTCCAAGTTATATGGTGAGTTGTTATTATTATTATTATTATTATTATTATTATTATTATTATTATTATTGTTGTTGTTATTATTATTGTTATTATTATTTCTATTTCTTCTCCTTTGTCCTCCTTCTTCTCCTCTTCCACCTCTGCCTTCTTCTTCCTCTTCTACTTTCTCCTCCTCCTCCTTCTTCTTCCTTTTCCTCTTCTACCTTCTCCTACTTTTCTTCTTTCTTATGGTGCTAGGGATTAAACCTAGCCGTATTCTACCTTTGAGCTACACCATCAGCCCTACTTTATTTTTTATTTGGAGACAGGGTCTCATTAATTTGCCTACACTTGCATGGAACCTGGGATCCTCCTGTCTCAGCTTCCCAAGTATTAGTATTAGAGACATGTGCCATTATGCAGGGCTCAACATCCTTTATGGACACATGTACATAAGCTGGATTACTTGTTTATATTTCTAAACCTATTTAACTTTCCACTATAAATTGATATTTCATTTTGCCAATTGTTCAAACAATATAAAGCAAAACATCTTGTAGTATTTACACATTTTCCCTTTGATCTCAGAACTCACAGATGCTACAAAAGTACCCACTTAGCATTTGCTTTTCTTCTGTTTACAATAAGAATCCAAATCTCCTGTAGTAACATATTCCAAACTCTGAAAGAAAATAACTTGAAGCCAAGATTCTTCTACCCAGCAAAACTCTCTCTCAAAATTGACAGGGAAATAAAGACTTTCCATGACAAACAGAAACTGAAAAAATTTATGTCTTCCAAACCAGGACTAGAGAAAACACTCAAAGAGATTAACTACAAAGAAGAACTAACAAGTAAATGTCAGAAACAGAGAAACAATAATTTCCAGGAAGCAAACAACTAAGCAAAGAAGAATGAACACTACCGCAAACAGAAGTCAAAACTCAAAATGTTAGTAATTAAAAATCATCTCTCAGCCGGGCGTGGTGGCGCACGCTTGTAATCCCAGCATTCAGGAGGCTGAGACCGGAGGATCCGGGTTCGCGGCCAGCCTCAGCTACCTAGTGAGGCACTCCGCAACTTAGTGAGACTCGGTTTCAAAATAAAGAATAAAAAATAGGGCTGAGGGTATATCTCAGAGGTAGAATGCCCCTGAGTTCAATCCCCAGTACCGCAAAAAAAAAAAAAAATCATCTCTCAATAATCACACTGAATATAAATGGTCTCAACTCCCCAATAAAAAGGCACAAGGCGGCAAAATGGATTAAAAACCCAGAATCCATCTATATGCTGCCTGCAAGAAACATACCTTACAAGCAAAGATTCCCACAAAATAAAGGTGAAGGGATGGAGTAAGGTAATTCATGCCAACAGAACTCGAAGACAAGCAGAAGTAGCAACCATGATATCAGATAAATTAGACTTCAAGCGTAAGCTTATCAGAAGAGACAAAGCAGGTCATTTTTTTTACTAGTAAAAGGAACAATCCAGCAAGAGTAAATAACAATTATCAACATCTATGCCCCAAACATAGGTGCAGCCACTTTCATTAAACAAACTCTGCATGATATAAAGTCACACATAGATCCCAATACACTAGTATTGGGAGACTTCAATACTCCTCTCACATCACTGGACCGATCTTCTAAATAAAAGGTCAGTAAAGATGCCTCAGACCTAAAGAATACCATAAACCAAATGGACCTATTAGACACATATAGACTCTTTCACCCAAGTACAGCTGAATTCACATTTTTCTCAGCTGCACATGGAACCATCTCCAAAATAGACCACACTCTGGGCCACAAAGCTAGTACTAGCAAATTTTTAAAAATGTAACATAATTCCTGGCATCTTTTCCAAGCACAATGGAGTGAAACTAGAAATCAACTCCAAGAAGACCCAGAGTAACCATGTAAACACATGGAGACTGAACACCACACTGCTGAACAAGGATTGGGTCGTAGAAGAAGTAAGGGGAGAAATTAAAAAATTCCTAGAAACCAATGAAAAGAGAGACAAAAATATCAAAATATCTGGGACACCTTGAAGGCAGTACTAAGAGGAAAATTTATAGCACTGAATGCCCACATAAAGAAGAACAGAAAATCACCAAATAAATAATTTAATGACACAGCTCAAAGCACTTGAAAAACAACAACCCCAAAGCTAGTAGAAGACAGGAAATTAAAAATCAGAGCAGAAATTAATGAAGTAGAAAGTAAAAAATACAGAAAATCAACAAAACCAAAAGCTGGTTTCTTGAAAAAATAAACAAGGTAGATAAACCATTGGCCAACCTAACCAAAAGGAATAGAGAATCAACCCAAATTACCAAAATAAGAGATGAAAAAGGGGATATTACCGTCAACAGTATGGAAATACAGAGGATCATCTGAAACTATTTTGAAAAACTATACTCCAACAAAATGGAAAATCTAGAAGAAATTGAGAGATTTCTAGACACAAGAAGATATAGAAAATTTAAACCAATCAATAACAATCAAAGAGATAGAAATGGCATTAAAGAGTTTACCATCAAACAAAAGCCCAGGGCCAGATGGTTTTCCAAGTGAATTTTATAAAACATTTATGGAAGAATTCATTCCAATACGCCTCAAACTATTCCGTGAAATTGAAAGAAACGGGACCCTCCCAAACACTTTCTATGAAGTCAACATCACATTAATACCAAAGACAAATAAAGACAGCTCAAGAAAAGAAAACTATAGGCCTATATCACTGATGAACCTAGATGCAAAACTGCTAAACAAAATACTAGCAATGCGCATTCAAAACCACATCAAGAAAATTATACACCATGACCAAGTCGGGTTCATCCCAGGGATGCAAGGCTGGTTCAACATACGAAAAGCAATCCATGTAATTCACCACATAAACAGAATCAAAGACAAAAATCACATGATCATCTCAATTGATGCTGAAAAAGCATTTAGCATTTGACAAGATCTAACACCCATTCATGCTAAAAGCACTGCAGAGAATCGGAATAGAAGGAACATACCTAAAAATCATAGAGGCAATATACAATAGACCTACAGCCAATATCATATTAAATGGAGAAAAACTGCAAGAGTTCCCAATAAAAACAGGAACAAGACAAGGATGTCCATTATCACCTCTTCTGTTCAACATAGTACTTGAGACTCTAGCCAGAGCAATAAGGCAAGAGAAAGAAATCAAAGGGGTAAAAATAGGGAAAGAAGAACTAAAACTATCCCACTTTGCAGATGATATGATATTATACCTAGAAGAGCCAACAAAGTCAACCAAAAAACTTATAGAACTGATCAACAAATTCAGCAGTGTCTGGCTACAAAATTGATACTAAAAATCAGAAGCTTTCCTGTATGCCAATCATAAATCCACTGATAAAGGAATCCAGAAAACAATTCCAGTCACAATAGCACCCTGAAAAAAATACTTAGAAATAAACCTAACCAAAGAGGTAAAAGACCTCTATAAGGAGAACTATAAAAAGTTGAAAAAAGAAATTAATGAAGACCTTAGAAGATGGAAAGATCGTCCATGCTCTTGGATAGGTAGAATAAATATCATCAAAATGGCCATCCTCCCAAAAGTGATCTACAGATTCAATGCAATACCCATGAAATTACCAAGGTCACCCCTCACAGACATAAAAAAAATCAGTCCTTTAATTCATTTTGAACAACAAGTCCAGAATAGCTAAATTAGTTCTTAGTAATAAGAACCATGCAGGAGTTATCACAATACCTGACTTCAAACTCTACTACAAAGCCACAGTAATAAAAACAGCATGGTATTTGCACAAAAATAGATCCATAGACCAATGAAGTAGAATAGAAGATTCAGAAACAGACCCACCTGCTTACAGTCAACTGATTTTTGACAAAGGAGCCAAAAACATACACTGGAAAAAACGTAGCCTCTTTAACAAATGGTGTTGGAAAAACTGGTTAACCATATGCAGGAAAATGGAAATAAACTCCACTTTCTCACCCTGCACAAGAATCAACTCAAGTTGGATCAAAGACCTGGAAGTCAGGCCAGAGACCTTGCAGCTACTTGAAGAGGGCATAGGACCAACACTTGAACACATAGGCACAGGTCAAAACTTTCTCAACAAGACCCCAAAAGCACAAGCAACTCAAAGGAAGATCAATACATAGGATTTCATTAAACTAAAGAACTTCTGTGAAGCAAAGGAAACTATCAAGAACCTCAACAGAGAGCCCACAGAGTGGGAGAAAATTTTTGACAGCTACTCTTCTGATAGAGGACTAGTATCTAGGATATAAAGAGAACTCAAGAAAATCACAACTAAGAAAATAAATAACCCAATCAAAAACAATGGGCAAAGGATCTAATTAGACATCTCACAAAAGAAGAAATACAAATTTATGAGGAAATGTTCTACATCATTAGCAATCAGAGAGATGCAAATCAAAACTACCTTGAGATTCCACTTAACTCCAATCAGAATGGCAATCAAAAAAAAAACATGAACAACAACACCTGCTGGCGAGGGTGTGGAGAAGTGGGAACCCTAATATATTGTTGGTGGGATTGCAAACTAGTGCAACCACTTTGGAAAACAATATGGAGGATCCTCAGACGAATGGGAATGAACCTACCATAAGATCCAGCAATACCACTTCTGGTTATCTACCCAAAAGAATGGAAACCAAATTATCAGACCCATGTGTGTGTATCTATGTTCAGAGCTGCTCAATTCACAATTGCCGAACTATGGAACCAGCCAAGATGTCTATCGACAGATGAATGGATTACAAACTATGGGATATGTACACAATGGAATTTTACTCAGCCATAAAGAAGAACCAAATCATGTTATTTGCAGGGAAATGGATGCAACTGGAAAACATTATGTTAAGTGAGATTAGTCAGTCACAAAGAGTAAAAAAAAAAACCTATGTTCTCCCTCATCTGAAGATGCTAGGGAGATGATGGGGCATAAGAGGGACTCCAGATGAAAAAGTAGAAACCCTTGATAAGCAAAGAAGTTGACTTAACTAAAGGTGATGGGCAGGGTGAAGGGGTGGGAGGGGGGCACCCTAATGCACATGATGTACTTTCACAAATATGTCAAAATCAGTCACTAAACTGAACTTGAGAAGGAGGGAGGGAGAGGGAGTGGGGTTGGAATTGGGCAAGGGGTTAGATGAGAAATGTGTGCATATATGTCTTTATCAGCTTGTACCTAACAGAGATGTATGATTGCAATGCACCAATTAATAATAAAAAACAATAAGAAGCCACATCTCATTTGCTAACTTTGCAATGTTTCTAACCCTCATTTTTCTACCTTGCTGACTTATTTTCCACATCATCAACTAATCTCCCTATCCTGTCTTTTTTCCCTATCCTGTCTTGAAAGGATAAAATAAGGAAACATCTACTCTATGTTGATCCTTCCTATCTGCTGGGCTGTTAAGATTTGTTTTTTTTTTTCTCTAATAGCCTCCTTTATTCTGCAAAGGTAAAGCTCACAAAATAGGGCCTGGGATGTAGTTCAGTGATGTAGAGTGCTTGCCTAGCATGCTCAAGGCCCTGGGTTTGGTCTCTAGCCCTGCAAAATTCAAAACGAACAAAAAAAAAAAAAAAAAAAGAAGGAAAATCCCTCCCCAAACATGCCTTCACTTGGAACTTGAAAGTTGTGTGTTATTTTGCAAGTTACATTCTATTCTGTTGGTCTTGGGTTTTCTTTCTTTTTTGTCTTGTTTTGTTTGGCACTGGGTAGGAACTCAGAGTATTCTACTTCTGAGCTACACCTTCAGCCCTTTTTGTTTTTTTATTTTGAAACAGGGTTTTGCTATGTTTCTGAGTCTGTTCTCAAACCTGTGATGTTCCTGTCTCAGCTTCCCAAGTACTGAGATTACAAGCATGCATCACTGCGCCTGGCCTCTTTCTTCCTCTTGTGCTGTCTCAATAATATCCAAGGCTGAAGTCCAGGATAGTGGGCATGGGTTCAATTTCTGGCTAACTACTCTAAACTGGGAAGCTTAGATGCTGTATTAGGTGTGTAAAGGAAGGAAAGGAAAAATAGGTAGGTAATTGACATCTAGTGAAACCTGATGGGATGCAAAATTAGGCTGAAAGGTTCATTGAGCCAGATAAGAATCTATGAAACATGAGGCCAACAACCCAGTCACAGAGTGTGATCAAGAAGAAAGCAGCTTCATAGAATTAACCAAATGGGAACTTGAATCCTAAGATATGTAGTGTCAAACCCATAAAGAAATAGGTGTGAACCAAAGTCAGGAGAATGGATAAGGAAGTCAAGAGCATGAATAACTTGACAAAAAGTCAGAGATCTAGATCAGTTCTTTTGAATTATTACAAATGGAGTACGCACAGGAGTTGAGTGATTTAGAAAATGTGAGAATTGAATAGAAGAACCCGTGTTAATTTCTTTAAGGAGTAAAATATAGGTTTGCAATTTTGAAATGATGAGAAACATTTATTCATCCTTATGATGAGTCTAATTAGGCAAAGTGAAAAGGGGAGCAATCAAGGCAGATGTGCAGATGGCTTCATTTCTCTCACCACCTCCTAATCTCCCTAGTATCCAGCAACAAAAAGAAAATAATACACCCTTCAGGAGAAAGAAATTTCTGGACATTTGAAATGACTCATATTCCTCTAATCTCTATGCAGCTTTCCCCTTGTCTGATTCATCAACAGAGCAGTGGAAAGTGCAGTAGTATTTGTAGAATAGGATTGCATTAAACTGAGAGCTTCTGTGAAGCAAAGGAAACTAGTACCTCAACAGAGAGCCAACAGAATGGGAGAGGATTTTTGCCATTTACTCCTCTGATAGAGGACTATCTAGAATATAAAGAGAACTCAAGAAACTTGCCACCAAAAATATATATAACCCAAATAAAAAACAGGCAAGTGAACTAAATAGACACTTCATAAAAGAAGAAATACAAATGATAAATAAATGTATGAAAAATACTAAACATCATTAACAATCAGAGAGATGCAAATCAAAACTACCCTGAGATCCCACCTAACCTCAATTTTAATGGCAATGAATGAAAAAGAAAGGAAAGACATCCAGATTGAAAAGGAAAATGAAACTATATGTATTTATAGATGACATGATTTTTTATATACAAAACACTATGTCCCCCCCCACACACATAAAAACTAACAAATGAATTTAGCAATGTTACAGGGTATATGATCAATATTAAAAATCAACCAGCCTGCAATGGTGGTGCATGCCTACAATCCCAACAACTCAGGAAGCTGAGGCAGGAGGATTGCTAGTTTGAGGATAGCCTGGGCAACTAGTGAGATCTTACCCTAAACTAAAAAAAAAAGGGTTAGTGATGTAGCTCAGTGGTAGACTGCCTTATTTCTAATCTTCAGTAACACACACACACACACACACACACACACACACACCAACTGTATTTCATAATCTAGCAATGAACTACTGAAAGTGAAATTAGGTAGATGAATCAATTTATAGTAATATGAACAAGACAATAAGATTTACTAATACATTTAACAAAAAGAATTACAAAGCTCATGTACTGAAAACAGATGGTCTAAATAAATGTAAAGATATTCCATGTCATATATTGAAAAATATATTGTCAAGATGGTGATACTCCCTAAATAATCTACATATTTAATATGAAAATCCCAGCCATTTTGCAGAAATTGTTAAGCTACTCATGAAACGTATATAGAATTGCAAGGGACCTCAACTAGCCAAAACAACTTTAAAAAGAATAAAGTTGGAGGACACACACTTTCAACTTACAAACTTACTATAAAACCACAATATTCAAGACAGTAATGTACTGGAATGAGATTTAAAACTAGAAGAGTCTCCTGATGATGGAATATTATTAAATACTTAGAGGAAATGAACTGTCAAACTATGGGAAGACATAGAGGAACCTTAAAGGCATAGTACTGAGCAAAAGAAGCTTATCTGAAAAGTCTACCTATCAGATGATTCCAACTATAAAAAATTTTAGAAAAGGCAAAAACATAGAGATAGTAAAAATATCATTGGTTACCAGGAGTTCACAGGGAGCAAGAAGTGAAGAGGTGGAGCAAAGAGAATTTAGAGCAGTGCATTATACGACTGTCAAAAATACAAAGAATGTACCATATAAACATAAATCCTGATATAAACTTGACTTGGGATGATAATGATGCCAATATGGGTTCATCAAATTGAAAAAAATGTATCCCTCTAGAGTAAGATGTTGAGAGTTGAGGAGACTGCACATGTGTAGTGGAAGGGAGCATATGGGAACTCAGTAATTTCTAGTCAATTTTGCTGTGAAACTAAAGGTTCTCTAAAAAAGGTCTATTAAAAACAATAGCAAAATATGAATAAAAGATGCGCTCATTCTTACCTTCCTGATTTTGAAGATAGAGAGTTATATTCCTTTTACCCTTGATGGCTCTGCATTCTCCCAAGGATGAACTCCATACACCTTTAGCTTGGTTTAGGAGAAAGTTTAAATACCTACTCTATATAAGATATTGAAAATTAAAGGATGATAAAGACATTGTAGTTTCACATACTAAAATATATTTGATTCAAGGATAAACCAATTAAGTTATAGTTGAGACACAATGGTTTCTGTATTTTTAAAAATTTCATTTGTGACTTTCAAATTATGGTAGCATAAGTATGATAAGGATTATATTAAGTAAATATAACAGAAGGCATGTACCTGGGAAAAGTCACTTTCAAAATGTTCTGATTAATTTCCCATCTTCCTTGTACTACCATAAAACTCATTTAACTTCTGTTTCTCTTACTTTTACCCTTGTCTTCTATCAGAGGATACAGCAATATCCCAAATCCCAAGGATCAGAAGGGTAGTTGCCATTCATTATAAAGGAGAAGAGATTTTGAGTAACTTAGGCAGAATAGGCAAGAACAGGTAAGCCAATTTAGAGATTTAATAGAGTTAATAGTAAACCAAGGAGATATCATTAAATTATCCCAAGGATATGTAATATACATCTATTCATTTTTATACCCACCTAAATTTAATCATCATTTAACGGTGGTACTCAGAAAAAGCAATTTAGTATTATACTGCACAATTCACACTCCCAAACAAAGCCATAAACACAGCTTGAGTCTTCTCTCTCCTCCCAGGATTTCAGCACTAAACCAAAGCAAAAGAAGATGAATGCTAAAAAAAAATCCCTGTTGGGAATCCAGATATATCACACTGCCCTTTATTCATGAAGTCTTCTGTGAAGACCACTGTGAGCAACTAGAAAACATGTGTGTTCAACTTGGTCTGCCTAGCTGGGAATATGAGGGGGGTGTAACTGATCCTCCTAGTTATTAATGGTAAGGGTTGGGCAAATAGAGGAAGAGGCCTACACCCATACAGTCTGAATAAGAATGTTCAAAGACACACAAGGCTCTGAGTGCAAAGATTCACATCTTTGCACGTCTTTAGAAGTATGGAGAACCTGGCCAAGTAGCCTCAGGCACTAAAAGAGCCATCCTAACATTAGGAAAAGAATCCAGAAATCCATAACCCAAACAATTTAACTTCCTGAAAGAGATTTCTGATATTTGTGTTACCAGCTTGTAGCACAAGAATTTTGTTGTAGGAACGTGGCAAATATGTATGGTCCTGCTTCACAAAGCAAAGTGGATAAAATGGATCATCTTATACATATGACTTTTACGGTGCAAATAAGTGCTAGGCACGGATGTGAATTTTCATAGCAGTTCTATGAGATTGACATTTTTATCCCCATTCTACAGATAAAGCAACCAAAAGCTCACAGAGATCATATAACATGCCCAGTGCCACTAATATAAGTAATGTCTGAGTAGGGATTCTCACTCTAACTCCTGAAGCTCATGTTCTTTCGCCTACATCATACAATCTTTTCTTTCTCTGCTCCATGCTAAACCATTCCCATGTAGGGGGTATCTTCTAAGCTTTCCATGTTGAAAGCTTTACTCTTAAAACCATCTCTGTGGTACTGTTTAAAAATGGATGTTTGTTGTAATTTGTTATTTCCAATATGTCATATAGTCATTGGTCAATGATAACCAGGGCTGAGACAATTCTGAATGGGGCCTTTCAGAGCAGAGCAGTTTAAATCATGCATTAATTTTTCTTAAAACAGTGTATTATAGATTCAGGAGAAATAGTGGAAGAGGAAATACTTAAACACTTTATACTCACAGATGTGTGAGAGAAATGTTTTCACCAGTGTTTATTCTTTCACTCTCTGTGATCTGGGGATTGTTAACATCCTTTTAAGATTGGTAGGAAATCTAACATGGATTACATAGTTTCTGTCAAGTTTGATTATACCCATTTGTCAAAATTATTGCTTTATTTTTAATCAGAGTTAAGACACTAATTTAGTCTTCTGTTTCTTTTTTTGTCTGAAGTGTTGAGAAAAGACTGTTAAAAGATTATTTAAAGTATTCCCAGCTTTTTTTTGTTTCACTTCTTTTTCCTTTTATTTTTTAAATGTGCTTTTATTGGTGCATTATAGTCTCACATCATAATGTAAATCTTGTTGACAATGACATACATACACAAACTACAACTTTTAAAAAAATCTTCTAGGAGGTTGCTCCAGTCAGAAAATCTGTACATTTCTCATTAGTAATTTGTTAAGGGGAATGAGCAGTCAAGTAAATCAGAAATTCAGTTAACAGGGAATTCCTGCCATGTTTCGGAAAAGATCATTATGGGGTTTAATGCAGAATAAGAAAGCCACAGATCTTAGTATTTCACCATGCATAGTATCATTGTATTTCTGATCTGAAAGGGAAAAATGTGATATATATACACATATATACATATATATGATATATATACATATATATATATGGAAGATCATCAGAATATCAGAATTTTTTTTATAATTTTTTATTGTAGTAATTCGTGCAATATAGCATACATCTTTGTTAAGTACAAGTTGTTAACAACATATTTGCACACAATTCTCATTTGACCTGTGCCTATGTGTTCAAGTGTTGGTCCTATGCCCTCTTCAAGTATCTGCAAGGTTTCTGATCTGACTTGCAGGTCCTTGATCCACCTTGAGTTGACTCTTGTGCAGGGTGAGAAACTGGGGTTTATTTCCAGTTTCCTGCATATGGTTAACCAGTTTTGCCAACACCATTTGTTAAAAAGGCTATCCTTTTTCCAGTGTATATTTTTGGCTCCTTTGTCAAAAATCAGTTGACTGTAAGTCTGTGGGTCTGTTTCTGAGTCTTCTGTTCTGCTCCATTGGTCTATGTATCTATTTTTGTGCCAATACCATGCTGCTTTTATTACAGTGGCTTTGTAGTAGAGTTTAAAGTCAGGTATTGTGATGCCTCCCACATGATTTTTATTGCTAAGAACTACTTTGGCTATCCTGGGCTTTTTGTTTTTCCAGATGAATTTAAGGACTGATTTTTCTATGTCTGTGAGGAGTGTCCTTGGCAATTTCATGGGTATTGCATTGAATTTGTAGATCAGTTTTGGGAGAATGGCCATTTTGATGATATTTATTCTCCCTATCCAAGAGCATGGGAGGTCCTTCCATCTCCTAAGGTCTTCATCAATTTCCTTCTTCACCTTTCTATAATTTTCCTTATAGAGGTCTTTAATCTCCTTGGTTAGGTTTATCCTTAAGTATTTTATTTTTTGGGGTGCTGTTGTGAGTGGAATTGCTTTCTGGATTTCTTTTTCGATTGATTTGTCGTTAGCATATAAGAAGGCTTCTGATTTTTTTTTTTTTTTTTTTTTTTTTTTTTTTTTTTTTTTTTTTTTTTTTTTTTTTTTTTTTTTTTTTTTTTTTTTTTTTTTTTTTGCAGTACTGGGGATTGAACTCCAGGGGCATTCTACCTCTGAGCTACATCCCCAGCCCTATTTTCTATTCTTTATTTTGAAACCGGGTCTCGCTAAGTTGTGGAGTGCCTCACTATGGTAGCTGAGGCTGGCCTCGAACCCGGATCCTCCGGTCTCAGCCTCCCAAATGCTGGGATTACAAGCGTGCGCCACCACGCCCGGCTT
>PVLC010004869.1:9389-81276 GCA_004027655.1 Graphiurus murinus | reverse complement strand
CTCCTCCTCCTCCTTTTGTACTGAGGATCGAACCCAGGGGCATTCTAACTCCAAGCTACAGCCACAACCCTTTTTGTCTTTTATTTTGAAACAAGGTCTCGATAAATTGCTGAGGCTGGTCCCAAACCTGTGATCTTCCTGTCTCGGCCTCCCAAGTACTGAGATTACAGGTGAATGCCACCATGCCCAGCTCAGAAACCTTTTTTCAAAGGATATTTTTGGTGGGACCCTTGTATGTAACACAGATTTTGCATATCTTTGCCAAGTATATAGCTCTCTCTGTTTTGCCTGCATGGTCATATTGAACAAATTGCAAGGCTTTGGGCACTTGTCTAGTTGCCTTCAAGTGCTTTCACATATTGCTAGTCTTCAGTTTAACTCACTGAGTACATGGGGTGTGCATTCAATCTACTAGATCATATTAACCAGACAATAGATTTCCAGCGGACACCACTGAGAAGTGAAAAGGCCAGGCTGTGGAATAAATTCTCCATACTTGTATCTAGCTAAAACTCATATCCCAAATATATAAAGAACTCCAATAAATTAACAAGAATAAGACAGATAATCTAATTTGAAATAAGCAAAAGACTTGAACAACTATGACACCAGACTATATTGCCAGACAATGGGTCTGGTTAATTTCATGTATCAATTTGACTAGTGTGCCTAGATATTTAGTCAAACATCATTCTGAGTATGTCTCTGGGTGTTTCTGGATGAGATTAACAGGTGAATTGTTAGACTGAGCAAAAGCAGATTGTCCTTTCTAATGAGAGTGGGCTTCATCCAATCAGAAGACGGCCTGAATGGGATGCAGGGGCTAAAAGAGAATTGTTTCTTCCTTCCTTCAAACTGAGACATCAGTTTTTTTCTTACCTTCAGACTCCAGTTTTTTTCCTACCTTCAGACTCCAATGGAAACATTGGCTCACCTGCCGCAAGACGGGCAGACTTGGACTAGAACTACATCATCAGCTCTCCTGGGTCTCTAGCTTGCTGACTGCAGATCTTGGCACTTGTCTATCTCCATAATTGCAGGAGCCAATTCCTTGTAATAAATATTTCATGTACATCCTACTGGTCCTGTTTCTTTGGAGGCCTCTAATATAATATGGGCTCTAATATTAGCCGATAAGTTTATGGAAGGTGTTCGTTCAACATATGTAATTAGTCATTAGGATAATGAAAATTAAATCCATCATGAAAAACAACTACATATCCACCAGACCAGAATGACTGACTATATTTTTCATGAGGTGTAATTCACATACAACACAAATGCACTTGCTTTAAGAATATACCTATGTATGTGTTTTATAAGCGTACATCCGCATGACCACAATCAAGATACAGAATATTTCCACCATCCTAAAATGTTTCTTCATGTCCCTTTGCAGTTAATCTCCTCTCTATTCCCACCACATCCATCTCAGGAAACTACTGATCTGCTTTCTGTTGGTGTGTATACATTTCCACCAAAAGCCATGTGCAACAAAGTTCCTAGCACCTTCATCTGTACTAACCCCAATGTGGAAACAACCCAAAAGTTTGTTAACAGAAAGAGAGATAAGCCGGGCATGGTGGTGCACACTTGTAATCCCAGCATTTGGGAGGCTGAGACCAGAGGATCTGGGTTCAAGGCCAGCTTCAGCTACCTAGTGAGGCACTCCGCAACTTAGTGAGACCCTGTTTCAAAATAAAGAATAAAAAATAGGGCTGGGGGTATAGCTCGGAGGTAGAATGCCCCTGAGTTCAATCACCAGAACCACAAAAAATAAAAGAAAGAGAGAAATGAATTATGTTGTGGTCATACAACAAAAATACTACAGTTATAAAAGGCATGGAGTGCCGGGCGTGGTGGCGCACGCTTGTAATCCCAGCATTCGGGAGGCTGAGACCAGAGGATCCATGTTCGAGGCCAGCCTCAGCTACCTAGTGAGGCACTCCGCAACTTAGTGAGACTTGGTTTCAAAATAAAGAATAAAAAATAGGGCTGGGGGTATAGCTCGGAGGTAGAACGCCCCTGAGTTCAATCCCCAGTACCGCAAAAAAAAACCCAAAAAACAAAAAACAAAAGGCATGAAGTATATCTGCAAACAAATCTCACAGGTCGATGGTATGCAAAATAAGCTGGACACAACAGTGTGATCCCATTCATACAGAGTTCAAATCAGGCAAAGCTAATCGAAGGTAACAGATATCAGAACAGTGGTTATTTTGAAGCCACATAGGATTGTTGCCTGGGAAGGGGAATGAAGGAAACTTCTCAGATCTGTTAATGTTATGTTTTGTTGTTGGTTTTTTGTTTTTTTTTTTTATCTAGATGCTGAGTGTATGGGTGCATTCACTTTTTAAAAATTCATTGAGCTGCATATTTAAGATTTGTGCACTTTGCCACACATTTATTATTCATTACACTACAATAAAAAGTAAATGTACACACACACACACACACGCACGCACGCACGCACACACACACACACACACTACCTTCACTGTAGGATAGGAAATAGTTTTGTGACCCAGAATTCATATCACTCTCTGCCCTGAAACTGTTTGCGGTCTGGAATCTTGTTTTAATGCCCCATATGTGATACATGAGAGGAAGAAAGAATATATATCTTTTTTTTTTTTTTTTTTTTTTTTTTTGCGGTACTGGAGATTGAACTCAGGGGCATTCTACCTCCAAGCTATACCCCCAGCCCTATTTTTTATTCTTTATTTTGAAACAGGATCTCCCTAAATTGCAGAGTGCTCACTAGGTAGCTGAGGCTGGCCGCAAACCCGAATCCTCCGGTCTCAGCCTCCCAAATGCTGGGATTACAAGCATGCACCACCACGCCCAGCTCAGGAATACATTTCTTAGATGACAGTCAGAATCCAGCTCCACTAACTGCCCCTTATCTTGAGCTGCTGTTGCCAGAAATGATTTCTTAGTAGGTAGCAGGCAATTGCATAAAGCTTTGTGATCTGTGGCTGAGTGGTTTGCAGTATTCTCCAAAAGTCATTAAAAGCTAAAAGGGAAGGAAGCCTTTTACTTGCCCTTCAGATGGGCTTAATTTCTGCAGCACAAAAGGTGACTTAACATTATCAACGACAGCAAATAGCCTTTTGCTAGAACACTGGCTTTGAGCTATTGGTTGGCTCTGCTGGAGGCCAGGTGCTAAGGCTGCTGAGAGAAAGTCCAGGTTCAATGGAGGAAAGCTGGGAGTCCTTGGTGTATGGGTCAGGATGTCTGAGCTGCAAATAACCCATTGTCTAAACAATAAGGAAATGCACTTGCTCACCTAATCAGAAGTCTAGCAGTAAGGCGAGCATCTGGTTGGCGATGCTGCAGCTCACCAAGGACTCAGGTCTTTCCGTCTCTCTGCTCTACCATCCTGATATGGATCCCATCTTGGGACAATAAAGATATTTCTGTTAAAGAAAGTAGTTTGTTGACATTAATAAAAAAAGATAAATTTAAAAAAAAAAGAGGGTAGGTTGCTCCTATCCTGCAAAATGGATCATAATCCTTGGGCTCAGTCAGCATTCCTGACAGATGTGAGACACTTAAAGATGTTCTTTCCAACTGGGACCTGTTAAAGAGCAGACCAAATAAACAAATAAAAGGCCATGGCAATCATTAATTGACGCTAACCGTGTACAATGTCCTACACTAAGTTCTTTGTAAGATTTTCATCATTTAATTCTTACAATGACTCTTTGAGAAAAGAGCTGTTGACAGCCTCCAATGTACAGCTGCAAAATATGAGACTAGAGTGATTGAATCATTTATTCAAGGCCATTTGTTGAGCCCAGTGCAGAACGATGATTCAAAACAGGCTGATGCTCTTTATTAATCCAAATACTCCATCTTTTCTCTACACTGTAGAGGGCGCCACTGTTTAAAGGTAAGGTGTAGAGGAACTAGTTCTACTTTTCTGGAGGGAATAGAAACTTATATAAGCACTTTGGAAAGCTAGCAGTTTCTTTTTTCTTTTCTTTTCTTTCTTTCTTTCTTTTTTTTTTTTTTTTTTTTTTTTTTTTTTTTTTTTTTTTTTTTTTTTTTTTTGTTCTATTATTTCTTTTCTTCCTTTTTTTCCCTACTGGGAATTGAATCCAGGGGTGCTCTACCACTGAGATACACCCTCAGCCCTTTTTATTTTGAGGCAGGATCTTGCTAAATTGCCTAGGTTGGCCTCAAATTTGCCATCCTCCTGCTTCAACTTCCGAGCAGCTGGGATTGCTGGCATGGACCACCCAGTGGAAAATTAGCAATTTCTAAGAAAATTAAACACATACCTCCCCTATGACACAGCCATTCTACTTCTAGATATTTAGCCAAGAGAAATGACAATACATTTACACAAAAAGGTTCATATCAGCTTTATTCATAATAGCAAGCCAAGCATCATGGCATGCACCTATAGTCATGGCTTCTTGGGAGGCTGAGGTAAGAGGACCTCTTGAGCCTAGGAGTTCAAGAACAGCCTGGGCAACCTAGCAAGACCCCACCTCAAAAAACAACAATAAAAAACCGTAATGACTCAAAACTTGAGATAACCCAGGTGTCTATCAATAGGAAATAAATGGATACACAAACTATAGTATGTCCATAGAACGAATACTGCTCAGCAATAAAAGGGAAAAAACTGCTAGCTTCTGTATCAGTAGAAATGGATCTCATAAACCACTATGTCGACTGAAAACCAAGCATAAAACAAATGCTATACAATACTCTTTATCAAGTTCAAGAATAGGCAAAGCTAATCTATGGTAATAGCAGTGAGAATAATAGAAATACCACCAGGAAAGGGCCCAGGGAAGTTTTGGCGTGCCAGAAATATTCTATATTTTGAGCTGAGTGTCAACACAGGAATTCACATAAGCAAAAATGTATTAAGCTGTACACTTGGGATTTGTGCATTTTATGGGATGAAGTTATTATTATCATTATTATTTTGTGGTACTGGAGATTGAATCCAGGGGCATTCTACCTCTGAAATACGCCCCCAGCCCTATTTTATTTTTTGTTTTGAAACAGAGTCTCACTAAGTTGTTGAGGCTGCCCTTGAACCTGCGATCCTCCTGTCTCAGCCTCCCAAGTTCTGGAATTACAGGCATGCGCCACCATGCCTGGCTTTGTTTTTCCAATAAACTGATTGGTAAACTTAAAATAAAAAATGTGACTCACACTTGAACCTTACAACCACCTAGGGGTAGGCAGGGCAGCGTTCATTAGCATCCTGTATTGTGTGGGGTACCCAAGCTCCAGGGGGTTAAAATGACTTCCCCAGAGAGCGGTGGTAGCCACCTGGCATCTGCACTCAAGTCTTCTGCTATGAAACCAGTGCTGTCTACCCCAAGAAAGTCTTAGAGGAGAATTTAGAGCCCTTCATGAGCTCTTGTAAGGAGCTTGCTAAGGAAGCTCTTAGATGGACTTTACTGCCAACTTTCTTAATTGAGATTGGAACGAATCCCACACTCTCACTAACCATCGGCAGCTGCCTATCAGATGACATTTGAAGGTGGCAGATATTTTCAAACAGCTGGTTGTTTTATTTGTTACCAAACATATTGACTGTTGAGTGAAAGCGGGTGGGAGGGGTAGAGGAACCCATCCTACACATCTCCCCATTGCTGCTGTTTAAAAACAGCTTTGCCCACATCTATCAACTTTGTTTATGTCAAATTGGGCAATTTGTCACTGATGCTGAATTTGCCAAAAGAAAAAGTGAGTTTGATTGACAAGGCCCCAGGGCTTCTCTCTTTTCCTTTTCAGCATTCCAGATGTTTAAAAAAGTTGGATTCTTCACCACCTCCCGCCCCCAGGAAGTCTCATCTGTGGGTGAAAAAAATGTACCAAGGGAGCTTGGGGGATGTGGTTTCAGTTTTTGTAGAAACTTTGCCTACAAGAGACCTCATCTTCTTGATTGGTTCAAATCACCCTCCGTTTTCAATGACTGCCTCTCAATGGAGCCATCTGTTTTGAGGCCCATCTGTCAAGGACTCTGTTGTGGTTGATAATTGAGTGTATTTGCAGCTGGAGTTTCAAGAAAAAAAAAACTTAAATGACAAAAGAAAAGTGTCCCCAAGAGTGAAAGTAGGAAACAGAACCAGACTTGTAGTCATTGCCACTCTTAAAAATCAGAAGATTCAATCCTTCTGCACAAACCCAGAAAAAACTACTATCAGCAAATAGGTCTGAGCACAGTAGTGACCATGGGTGACTTTGGGGCCTCCCACCATTCATTCTCCCCTTTTTTTGTGACTATACCCAAGAACATTGCCTGCTTACTTTGGGGAAGTTGCCCGTTTCACATTGTAAGTATAATAATGACCTACCATGAAGGGTTGTTATAAGGATTGAACTAATTAGAGACTACAGCAGCTGGACTAGTGAGTGGCACATGCCTGTTATCCCAGAACTTGGGAGGCTGACAAGAGGATTGCAGGTTTGAGGCCAACTTTAGCAATTTAGCGAGACCCTGTTTCAAAATAAAAAATAAAACAGGGCTGGGGGTGTGGCCCAGAGTTAGAATGCCCTGGGTTCAATGCCCATCACCACAAAACAAAAACTTTACAGCAGATTCTTGTATATGGCAGGTGCTCAATAAGTCCTAACTGGGTTTTTTGTTTGTTTGTTTGTTTTTATTTCTGGCAAAGCCTGTGGCCTGCCAAGAGGGAGGGCCCTGTGCAGCAGGAGGCCTGGTGACACTGGTGTTCAGGGCCAGCACTCAGAATAGCTAACATTTACTGAGCAAACCATAAGTGTTCTGTTTTACATACATGCACACATTCATTTTAAGGTCATTTTCCCCTCTGAGGTTTTGGAATTGAACCCAGGGCTTCTTGCTTGCTAGGAAAGCACTTTCCCTGGCCCCAAAGTTTGAACTTTTTTTTTTTTTTTCAGAGCTGGAGGTTGAACCTGGGGCCTCACATGTTCTAGGTGAGTGTTCTACCACTGAACTAAGCTAAATCCCCAGCTCACATGTATTCATTTGTTTATTTTCTTGGTACTGGGGATTGAACCCAAGGGTATTCTACCTCTGAGCCACACCCCTGGACCTTTTTATTTTTATTTTTCTGAAACAGGGCCTCACCAAGTTGCTGAGGTTGGTTGTAAAAATGTGATCCTCCTGTCTCAGGCTCCCAGGTACTGGGGTTATGGGCATGTGCTAGCACACCTGGCTTGTATACTGTGTGTGTGTGTGTGTGTGTGTGTGTGTGTGTGTGTGTGTATGTAGTGTTGGGGATTGAACTTAGGGGCATTCTACCTCTGAGCTACACCCCCAGCCCTATTTTATTTTATTTGAAAACAGGGTCTCACTATGTTGCTGAGCCTGGACTCAAACCTGTGATCCTCTTATCTCAGCCTCCCAAATACTGGGATAACAGGCATGCATGACCATGCCTGGCTTGTATCCATTTTAATATCCCATTTTATAGGTGAGGAAACTGAGACACCTGGGGGTTAGGCAACTTGCCAAACTCCCACAGATGGACCCAGACGGGTCCTAGGGATTACATCCCTTCTCTCAGGGCTGGCCTTCCTTCTCCCACTGCCCTACACCCATCCTCACTTTCCTGTTAGAGAGAGAGAGAGAGAGAGAGAGAGAGAGAGAGAGAGAGAGAGAGAGACAGGGAGAGAAATAAGAAGAAGAAGAAGAAGAAGAAGAAGAGAGGAGAGGAGAGGAGAAGAGAAGAGAAAAAGAAGAGAAGGGAAGAGGGGAGGAAAGGGAAGGATTGAGTTAGACTGCTGGAAGCCTTGGTGAGTGGAAAGCCACACCCTCTGCAGGTGCATCTGGGTATTATAAATGAGTAAAGCGGCAAGTGTGATACACTAGGGAATAGTGGGAACTGTGGCACGAGCACTTTAAAAGAGACAGCCATCTCTGAGATGGTCCCACAGGGACCATGCAGGAGCACAGACTCAATGTTCCTAGAAGCCCAGATTTTTAAAGACGTGAATGCTTGTTGCTGATATTCCAGTCAAACAAAGCATGTCTAGGGTGCGAGGAAGCCCAAGGATGTGGATCACAGTGTCTGCTCCCCTCTCCTTCCTGGTGCTTTGCAGCAGGTCAGTCAGCAAGCCAGTGGTCTTCATAAAGTCAGGTCTCAGCCTTCCAAAGATGAAGATATTTGGCCCTGTAAGAACCCACCCTCCTCGGCCTATGGAATGTGACCTTTCAGAGGATCCCTCCTGCCTGATGCACCCTCCTTCCTGACCAAGAGCAGCAGTCCAGCTCCTTGGCTTTTCCCAAAGGCTCATACATCTGCTAAAGCCTGGGATTATCTCCCCTCCATCTCCCTCTCTGCCTCCTGCTGCCTTTCTATTGACTGATTGTGTGTGTGTGTGTGTGTGTGTGTGTGTGTGTGTGTGTGTGTGTGTGTGTGTTTCTGCTTAAAATTCCACTGGGCCATCAAGCGGCCCAATCTTTCATTTCATTCCATATCTAGCTGCAGCCTGAGCTTGGGCGTTTGTGGGTTTTGCAGCAAGATATGAAAAGAGATTCATTTCCTGCCTCCTGCCTCTCCAGCCCCAAATCTTCCAGTTTAATCCAAGAGCTCTGACGAGCTGCCTTCACCTCGCAGATGCTTCTTATGAAACCTCCTTCAGAAGTAGGTGTCAGCAAGGATCTCACCAGGCAGGATGTGGGCGTGCCAAATCCCCTCACAGGCTGTCACTGTCCCCTGCTGCTGGGAGGGCCATGGCTGCCACCTGACCCTGTGCCCCCTCTCCCTGGGATGCCTGGCAGGCTACACCCACTCCTGGGGCAGCCAATGACTGACGGATGGGGCAGAAGCCCATCCTCTTGTCTCACAGAGGGGCAATCTTATGGCAGGCGTTTGGCTAACTTGTGTTGGCAATCTTGTGGCAGGAGTTTCTTTATGCAGGCCATGACTAAAGGTTTCTTTCTTTTTTTCCCCTTCTCTCTCTCTCTCTCTCTCTCTCTCTCTCTCTCTCTTTCTCTTTCTCTTTCTCTTTCTGTCTGAGATGTAACCCAGGAGTGCTTTACCACTGAGTTACATCCCCAATCCTCCTTTTGCGTGTGTGTGTGTGTGTGTGTGTGTGTGTGTGTGTGTGTGTGTGGTGCTGGGGATTGAACCCAGGGCATTCTATCCCTGAGCTATATCCTCAGCCCTATTTTATTTTTTGTTTTGAAACAGGACCTCACTAAGTTGCTGAGGGCCTCGCTATGTCGCCAAGGCTGTCCCCAGCCCTTTTTATGTTTTATTTTGAGACCGGGTCTTGCTAAGTTGCCCAGGCTGGCCTTAAACTTATGAACCTACTGCCTGAGCCTCCTGAGTATCTGAGGTTACAGGTGTGTGCTACTGCTTCTGGCTCAGAAGTTCCTTTTTCCCTTCTGTATTTTGCTTGCTTCCCTCCTTCAATAAGTCACATGCATCTGGCTCTGGTTCTGCATCAGAGAATCTGGGAGGCAAGAAAACTCCCCACCACACTGAGATGCCAGTGAAGAGGGACAGCCATGGGCTAAGTGGGGACTAGAGCAAAGCTGCCAATGGAATGGCAGAAAAACTCCTGTCCTTCTGTTACTAACAGCATGATATTTAAATCCTATTGATGGCTGGGCGTGGTGGCACACGCTTGTAATCTCAGTACTTGGGAGACTGAGACAGGAGGATCGCAGGTTTGCAGCCAGCCTCAGCTACTTAGTGAGGCCCTCCACAACTTAGTGAGACCCTGTTTCAAAATAAAGAATAAAAAGTAGAGCTGAGAGTGTAACTCGAAGGTAGAATGCCCCTGAGTTCAATCCCCAGCACCACACACACACACACACACACACACACACACAAACACACACACACCATACCACACACACAAAATCCTATTGCTGGAGTAAAGAAATAAACAACCTTAGTTTTCCAGTAATAAAGAATAGCTTTAATAAATTATAGTATATGTTTATGATTCAGATTAGGCCATCATTAACAGTACTGTACAAAGAATGGCAAAATGTTGATATTTGTTGAGGCCCAGGAATGAATACACAAGGAGTCATACAACTTTTGTATATGTTTGAAATTTTGCATAATAAAATGTTTATTAAAGGATGGATGAAATAGCCAGGTATGGTGGCACATGCCTGTGGTCCTAGCTACTCAGGAAGCTGAGACAAGAGGATCACTTGAGGTCAGGAATTCCAGGCCAGGCAGGACAATATAGTAAGAACCCATCTCAAAAACACCAAAAAAAATGTATAAAATAAATACAGTAAGCTGGGCGTGGTGGCGCATGCTTGTAATCCCAGTACTTGGGAGGTTGAGACAAGAGGATCCCAGTTGGCAGCCAGCCTCAGCTACTTAGTAAGGTGAGACCCTGTTTCAAAATAAAGAATAAAAAATAGGACTAGGGGTGTAGCTTTGAGGTAGAATGCTCCTGGGTTCAATCCCCAGTGCTGCAAAAAAAAAAAAAAAAAAGAAAAGAAAAGAAAAAAGAAAGACAGTAGACTTCTTAATAATATTTTAAAATTATACTATATAGTCAATTGAAAACACTGGCTAAAATTGCCAACTCAAATACATAAAGTAATATATCTATAGGTAGATTTTTAGAATATTAAGAACCTCAGCTGGCCAGGTGTAGTGGCACATGCCTGTAACCCCAGTACTTGGGAAGCCAAGACAGGAGGATTACAGGTTCGTGGCCAGCCTCAGCAATTTAATGAGGCCCTCAGTAATTTAGTAAGACTCTGTTTCAAATAAAATAAAATAGGGTTGGGGTTATAGCCAGGAGGTAGAATGCCCTTGGGTTCAAGCCTCAGTAATACACATACACATACACACACACACACATGAACTTCAGCCAGGTGAGGTCAGTTTTGGCAACTTAGCAACACCCTCAGCAATTTAATGAGATCCTGTTTCAAAATAAAAATTAAAGCCAGGTATGATGGCACACACCTGTAATCCCAGTTCTTGGGAGGCTGAGATAGGAGGACTGTTAAGGACAGCCTCAACAAGTAATGAGACTCTCAGCAACCTAGGGAGACCCTGTTTCAGAAATAAAAATAAAATAGGGCTGGGGGTATAGCTTGGAGGTAGAATGCCCCTGGGTTCAATCCTCAGTACCAAAAAATAAAAAATAAAAAAATAAAAAAAATTCTACAACTCTATGTACATAGAGAATGGTTTGGAATGATATTTATTGCCCCATGAAATGGTCATTAAGAAGGTGAGAATTGGAGAAGACGGACCAAAAAGTGAGGCTGGCTACCTAAATGAGTTGAAACCTAGCTAGAATGTTCTAATTTTTTAACAAAAAGAATATATTCATACATTATGCATAATTAAAAATTAATAATGCCAAAAATATACTACATGAGTATACACGAAAACGCTGGCAAGAACTGTCTCAGGATGGTACGATTTTCTTTGTTCTTGTCTATGATTTGTGAATTTTCTCCCTTGAGCATTTATGACTTCAGGCATCAAGGCCGGATGAGGAGGGAAGGGAGACAAGAGAAAGAAAATATTATTATCGTGCCAAAATATGCCTCCCCGACTCCTGTTTGTATCCAAATCATCCTCCCAGGTCCCACACAAGGTGTCCTGGTCCTCGCCCTGCGGGGCAAGCACAGGCTACTCCCTTCCCAGTCATCTCTGAGCTGGAATAAGACACCAGGGTAGGCACAGACCACGCTGGCCACAAGGGTGGAGTGGAGGTGTCATGGCCGTCCTTGGAGGTGAACAGGGCAGGCCCTCTGTGCTGCGCTGTCCTCATGGCTGCCTGCCCACCCTCCTACCCTGACCCTGGGGGGCCAGGGTGGAATTTACATTGTTCTGAGTCCTTTAAAACAAAAGAGGAAAGCCTGGCACACACCTGTAATCCCAGCTACACTGGAGGCTGAGGCAGGAGGATTGCAAGATCGAGGTCAGCCTGGGCAGCTTAGCAAGACCTTGTCTCAAAATAAAAAATAAGAAGGGCTTGGGGTGTAGCTCAGTGGTAGAGCACTCCTGAGTTTAGTATCCCCATACCACAAGAACAAACAAACAAACAAACAATGGCTTCAACAACAACAAAAACCCAGAATGGGCCCTTTGCATGCACCCTTCTCTCTCATCTGGGGCTCCCAGTGAATCCCAAGGGTCTTCTGTCCATCCCTCCCATTCCCAGGGCCCTCAAGCTTTCATCATCAATGCAAACTTCTTTTTCACTTATTTTTTGTTACTGAGCACCTACTGTGTGCCAGGCACTCAGACAGAACAAAATAAGTGCTCACCTCCCAGGGACGTGCCCAATCAGCGGTAGAGACAAGTCTTGACCCCAGAGCCCTCAGCGTTTGTTAAATGCTTGTTCCATGGGAGCCACCGCAGCACTGCGGCTTTCCTCCATCCTCACTCTCCAGGGTGGCTTTCTGAAGTCCAGGGCACATGCTTCACGATTGCCTTTTGCTGGTCTTGCTTCTTCTTTGAGTGAATAAACAAGGTCACAAACAGGGGGATGTAAGCCACACTGTGGATCTCTTGCTTTCATAGCAAGATATGAGATTACTTATAGTTTCATGTGCTAGGTCCAAAAGATCGAACATTTTTCACCATAATTATAAAGCTGCTTTTATCACAGCTATATAATGGCTTTAAAATGGTTTCCTTCAAATAATATCCCTATTTCTAAAAATAAATCTTTATTTGATTGATTGATGCTGGAAATTGAACCCAGGGCATCCTATCTCTGAGCACGCCCCCAGCCCTATTTTTTTAAATTTCCTTTAGTTTTGAAACAGGGTCTTGCAAAATTTCTGAGGCTGGCCTTGAACCTGCAATCTTCCTGTCTCAGCCTCCTACAGATTGGGATTATGAGTGCATACTACCATGCCTGGCTAAAACCTTTCATTTGAAAGTTTGTTCTGCCTGCCTTATGTTTTGTTTTGTTGTTGTAGTGTGGATTGGACCCAGGGTCATTCTACTCTGAGCTACACCCCAGCCCTTTTAAATTTTTTTGTGTTGAAATAGTGTCTCGCAAGGTTTCTGAGAGTCTCACTTTGTTGCTGAGGCTGTCCTTGAACCTGTGATCCTCCTGTCTTAGCCTCTCAAGTGCTGGGATTACATGTGTGCACCACAATACCCGGCTTGTCTGTCTGCCTTATTTTTTTTATGTCTCTACCCTGTCATATAATATCTGCAGTAAGAAAAAATTTTTCCATTAAAAAAAGATCATTGCCTTTCTGGAGTCTGCTTTTTAGCGGTGGTAGACAGAACAAATAAACACACAGGAGGTGAGGTGGTGTCAGGTGGGAAAACTAAAGCTAGAAAGGTGGTAAAGTGAGTTTCCAAAGGGTATAGGGCTGAACGAAGACTGGAGGGAGAAGATGGAGGAAGACACCAGGGACAGGAGGAGCAAAAGCCCTGAGGCAGGATATTATTGATAATCTTGAAGAATTGGACAAGGCAAATGTGGCTGGTGGAGGGAAATCATGCAAGGGACTCTACTCCAAGAAAAATGGCAAACCATTGATGTGTTTGGAGAGATGAATCCAGCTGTTGTGTTAAAAATAGACCTATGCAAGCCAGTGTGGTGGTGCATGCTTGTAATCCCAGTACTTGGGAGGCTGAGACAGGAGGATCAAAGGTTCATAGCCAGCCTCAGCAACCTAGTGAGGCACTCTGCAATTAGGGAGACCCTGTTTAAAACTTAAAAAGATAAGCCGGGCGTGGTGGTGCATGCTTGTAATCCCAGCATTCGGGAGGCTGAGACCGGAGGATCCGGGTTCGAGGCCAGCCTCAGCTACCTAGTGAGGCCCTCTGCAACTTAGTGAGACCCTGTTTCAAAATAAAGAATAAAAAATAGGGCTGGGGGTGTAGCTCAGAGGTAGAATGCCCCTGAGTTCAATCCCCAGTACCGCCAAAAAAAAAAAAGTAAAAAGATAAAATAGGGCTGGGGATGTGGCTCAGAGGTAGAATACCCCTGGGTTCCATCCCTAGAAAAAAAAAAAAAAAAAAAAAAAAAAATAGATCAACACTGAGGCAGGAGGATCACAGCTTTGAGGCCAGACACAGCAACTTACTAAGACCCTCAGCAATTCAGTGAGACCCTGTTTCAAAATAAAAAAGGGCTGGAAGTGTCCCTAAGTTCAATCCCCAGTACCTCCCCAAAAAAGAATAGAAAAGAGAGGGAGAGGGGAGAGAGGGGGAGAGAGAGAGGGAGAGAGAGAGAGAGAGAGAGAGAGATAGAGAGAGAGAGAGAGAAGAGAAGAGAAGGGAGAGAAAATAAGCCAAGTTCTGGTTGCACTTGCTGGAATTATCTGAGTCGCTATTAAGCAATATTCGCTGGGTGTGGTGGCACACACACCTGTAATCCTAATACTAGAGAGGCTGAGACATGAGGATCGCAAGTTTGAGGCTAGCCTCAGCAACCTAGCAAGACCTTGTTTCAAAATAAGAAAAGAAATAAAAAGGGCTAGGGATGTAGCTCAGAGGTAGAATGCTCCTGGGTTCAATTCCCAGTATCAAAAAAAAAAAATTAAAGAATATTCATTTTAATAACAGTAGTGGAACTCGGCTTCTGCTCCAGCCTGAGTCCTGAATAACCATTTTAGCTGGGCCCAATTGGGCGAGGAGGTGGCCCAGGTGTGGAAACTGAGGCTCAGGAAAACTCATCATCTTCAATGTCAGCCAGCACACAGTCACCTTAGCAACCACTCTGATGCTCTAGGACTCAGAGGGTCCCTCGGCTTTGCACCTCACAGTCGGCTGGAGAACTCCGCTTTAGGCTTATTGCAACCATTTATCTGGTCCTTGTGATCAGACAAATGTGGAAAGCACCACTTTAATAAAAGATGCCCTTGATTTGTGGCATCTTGGATGTGTCTAATCATCTCCATGTAGATGATTATGAGGTTCTAGCTGGGCATGGTGGTGCACACTTGTAGTCCCAGTACTTGAGAGGCTGAGACAGGAGGATTGCAGGTTTGCAGCCAGCCTCAGCTACTTAGTGAGGCCCTCTGCAACTTAGTGAGACCCTATTTCAAAATAAAGAGTAAAAAAGAGGGCTGGGAGTGTAGTTCAGAGGTAGAATGCCCCTGGGTTCAATTACTGCCCCCCCCCAAAAAAGAATATTATGAGGTTCTCAAAAAATATCCTCACAAAACGAGTCCAGGTGCCCCTTGATTATAGATGCATTCCAATCAGGACCTTTAACAGTAGGAAAGGTGGGAAAGGTGGAGGCGGAAGCAGGTGCCCTAAAAATTCACAAGACAAGCCCTGGAAAAGTTGGCAGGTCATTGTAACCCCAAGCTACTTTCCCAAGAGCCTGTCTGTACCCCTTTCACACTCTCTCAGCGGTGAGCTGGGATCTACTTTCTAGCATCTGAGGAAACCTTTTGTTTCCTGAGAGACAAAAGGTCCCTGTGAACCTTTCAATGTGCTGCTTGACTGACAATTGACTGGAGGCAATTGTTGGTCAACTCAACTTGCAATGAAGAAATTTTACCACGAGATGGCAGCAAATGTCCAGTAAGCAAAAATACCCGTTTCAAAATTCAAAGTGCAGGCTTGCAGATTGGAACAGAAGAGCTGGGACCTGGGGCAAGGGAGGAAGAGCACTTAGAATTCTGAGTAACCATAGCTACATTATGCAGCTGATAATTTTTTTAATGTATGCAGCTTTCTCCCTGTCAAAGATCCCCACTAGAGTCCAGAATGAGACAGGAGTGCAGTTTGTCACCTCTTCCCTACATTCTATGGAAGGTCCTAACCAAGGGACTGGAAGAAAGAAAATAGGTTATAAGCCTAAGGGTTGAAATAAATAAATAAATAAATAAAATTTCATTGTTTGCAGATAATGTATTCTTTTACATGGGAATACCAAAGAAGCTACAGCTAAATTAACGGAAATAATGGAAAATTTAAAAGTAGCCATGTATATACAAAAGTCGCTTATATTTTTATATACCAGGAGCAAACAACTAAAAATGCAATCAGAGATAATCCCAGTATTTAGGAACCTGAGACAGGAGGATCACTGTTTTGTGGTGGGGCCAGTGTGTGGTAACTTAGCAATACCCTATTTTAAAATAAAATAAATGGGTTTGCAGCCATCCTCAGCTACATATCGAGGCCCTCTGCAACTTAGTGAGACCCTGTTTCAAAATAAAGAATAAAAATTAGGACTGGGGATGTAGCTCGGAGGTAGAATGGCCGTGGGTTCCATCCCCAGTACCGCAAAAATAAATAAATAAATAATAAAATAAAAAAAGCAGCCGGGCGTGGTGGCACACGCTTGTAATCCCAGCATTTGGGAGGCTGAGACTGGAGGATCTGAGTTCGTGGCCAGCCTCCGCTACCTAGCGAGGCACTCTGCAACTTAGTGAGACCCTGTTTCAAAAATAAAGAATAAAAAATAGGGCTGGGGGTATAGCTGGGAGGTAGAATGTCCCTGGTTTCAAATCCCCAGTACCTAAAAAAAATAAAAAAATAAAAAGGGCTGGGGGTGTACCTCTGAGGTAGAACAACCCTGGGTTCAATCCTCGGTACCCAAAAAAGTAAAAAGAGAGAGAGAGCAACTTCACAGTGGAGACACCTGATAAATATCACCTGAACCAAGTGATGAGGTAAAATCAACAGTGTTAGGCCAGGAGGACAGTTTTATATTCTTGATATCATGTGATGAGAAAGATTCTATGGAACGTCCCCTCCCAAACTCATAACCCCAGTTAATTAATGAGAAAAGTACCAAATTCCAAAAGAGGGATATCCTGCAATATACCTAACAGTATTGTCCAACCTGTCAAAGTCATCAAATCAAGGAAAGTCTTCGGAACTGTCACAGCGGAGACGAGATGACTGGATGTGATGCAGTATCTTAGATGGGGGCCTATAAAGAATGGAAATCTGAATGCAGGGTGTGGACTTTAGTTAGTTAAAAGGAATGAGCACAAGATAGAGATAGGCAATGTCTCAGAAGAGGAAACATGTATGGTAACAAACACAAAGAGATGTTCTACATTACTAGTGACTGAGAAAGTCACAATGAAGCCAAGCATGATGGCATACACCCGTAACACCAGTACTTGGGAGGCTGAGGCAGGAGGATCGCAGGTTCATGGTCAGCCTCAGAAATTCAGTGAGGCCCTATTTTAAAATAAAAAGCTAAAGGGCTGGGGTATAGCTCAGAGGTAGAATGTCCCTAGGTTCAATTCCCAGTACCACAAAAATAAAATAACATAATATAATAAAGTCACAATGAGACATCATTTTGCACCCATTTGATAGAGAGAAATTATAAATCCTGATGTACCAAGAGAGGATGAGGATCCATAGGCTTTATCCCAGCCCTGAGGGCCACTGTAAGGATTCTGAATTTTACATGGAGTGAGAAAGAGACCTGTGGAGGTTGTTTTTGTTGTTTATTTGGTTTTTGTTTTGTTTTTTTCCAGTACCGAGAATTGAACACAGGGGCATTCTACCTCTGAACTACACCTCCAGCCCTATTTTATTTTTTATTTTGAAACAGGGTCTCACTAAATTGCAGAGAGCCTCGCTAAGTTGCCGAGGCTGTCCTGGAACCTGTGATCCTTCTGCCTCAGCCTCCCAAGTCCTGGGATCACAGGTGTGCACCACTATGCCTTGGCTCTGTGGAGGGTTTTGAGCAGATGATCTCTCCACGGGCGGCCAGGCGGAGAACAGACTGCAGGAGCAAGAACAGATGCAGGGAGACCAGGTGGGAAGCTCAGTAGTCATCAGGAAAAGCGGATGGGGACTTGGACTTGACGGCAGTGGGGGTGGCAGGGAACAGTGTCTCTCACCCCACGTTGAACTGATAAGTGTGCTCAACCTCTCCAGCCCTCATACCGTGAACTAGAACCCCAGGAAGGCAAGGACTGTCCTTCTTATCATTATTAATCAGTCACAGGACCAGCACAGTGGAAGTAGCCAGAAATAAACAAATAACCCCAATGATATTATCCCTTTGCCCCCCTAACCCTCTATGGCTCCCTATTACCTGGAAAGTAATTGGACAAGACTCTCTTCCATCCTCAGGCCTTTTCTTACTCTGTCCCTCCATCTGGGAGAGACAAAGACCCACCCTGGGGTGGGTGTGTGGAAGGGCAGCCAGGGATGCCAGGGGTCCTGTTTGGATTCTTTCCCTCCAGGGAAGCTTACCTTGGGGATTTTGTTTTTTGTTTTTCCTTTTTTTTTTTTTTTTTAGCTGTACCAGGACACAGCCCCATGTGACCCATAGGACTCTGAGGAGCTACTTCTGATGGTACAAACTTTGAATTCCTTCCAGGAAAGTGAATGTTCCTAAGCCAGAGAGTAGCAGGCCCCAAGGGCAGGAAATGCCTCTCTGCCCAGAAAGTACCTCACCCATGGGTGTGTTTCACAGGCCCAGGCAAGAAGAAGCTGGGCCTCACCTCACCTAGGAGGAGCGATCCAACCCCCTGTCCTGTTCTGCCCTGCGTCTCAGGCCCTGGGGTAATCTAGTGATATCATGGGGAAAGCCCTTCACCCCACCAACATCTTTCCCACCAAAGGCTGTCTGTCCAGATTCTTCAGTAGCAAACAGTAAATCAAGGCTAAGCATCATTTGCTGGAAGGATAAATGGTATGTGTGTAGGGTGGGTAATGTTGGAAAGAGGCCAGAAACCAAGGAAATGCCCTTAGTGTAGGATGTAGGATCCACAGTCCTGGTCTCAGGGTCCAAAGAACCAGGTTGGGCCATATGCCTGGTGAGTGTTCTTTGAGACTTATTCTATTCCACATCTCAGAGTGGATCACCTGTCCAAGGCTCCCTGAAGAAAACCAGACCCCCAGCTTCCCTCCCACCAAGGGAGGGCAGAGGGAAGTCCCGGAGGGGATGGATGCCTGACCAACTTGAAACGTGCCCATCCCAAGCCTGAATCCACTTGCAGAGAGCCACATCTCTGGACGAAGTCTCTCTCTTAAAGACCACTTGGGCTGGCAAACTCTCATGGGCTAGGCGACCCAAGATCCCTGATCTGCTGTATGTGTAGTTCTGGCCTAGCCTTGTGCGAGCGTGGGGATGGGACCCCTTGCCCTCCCTGGGATGGGAATGGTGGCAGGGCAGGCCAGATGGCTGGGAATGGGCCTTCCCTCCCTGTGCAGTGGAGGGGTCAGGGCTGTGGCCTGGGATCTGCAGGAGAAAAAACAGATGTGAGGAGGGTCCAGGAAGGAGCTGGGGTGGGCAGTGCAGTGTGAGGGGAGCCCAGGGCACCCTTGTGGGCTTCCTGGATTTGCCCAGGGCAGGAGGTAAATGTGGGACTGCAGCCGGCCAGGGGTGGCCCCAAGGATCACCCCGAAAGGGGACTCAGTGTGTGCTGCGATGCCACAGGCAGAGCCATGGGGACCCACCCCCGCTCCCCACTGGACTCTGAGCAGACCTGTGGGCCACAGCTGCAGATAGGCATCTGAGAGGTCTCAAATGCCCATGGCCCCCCATACCCACCCCAGCAATATAGGGCTTCCAACACTGTTTGACTCTCCTAGGGGGTAAAGAAGGACGCACGCAGCCGTCATTGACAGGGACACAGCCTGTTTGCAGGGTGAGCTGGTTATCGTCCAGGGCCACAGGGATAGCATCTGGTTGGGTCTAGCCAGTGAATGCACTGACAGGAGACAGGCGAGGGAGGACACTTCACGGAGTGTATTCCTGGGCTCTGTTGTGCCGGGTTGGGTGGCAACCTGCAGGTCACAGCTCTCTTGGGGTGCTGTCTCCTAGCAGAGCCATGCTACGCTCTGCCAGGCTGGGGCCTGGTCCCTGCTTCCCACTGCTGCAGGCCTGGGGCACATCTCTGGTTCATTTCTCTTGAAACTTCCTACTCCTTTATAAGCAATCTGTTTATTAAACCTTCTCCTATTACTCATTGACTTCCTGCCAAGACTCTTACTGGCATAGGAAGCAACTCCACAGGGCAGGTGTCCCATATGGAGAGCCCCATGTCCCGCTAGGGAATCTGAATATGGCCAGATATTCCTTTCCAGCCAACTGGACTTCTTTGAGGCTTTGGGGGTCTTAGGCAAGGGGTGAAGAACTCAGTGGACACTTTGGATTTCATTTACTGTAGTGGTGGTCAGCGGCAGAGGTGAGGATGTTCAGGACAGCAGAAGCAGTCGTGACAGTTGTGACCACTGCTGCAGCCCAGCTAGACTGCTCATTGGACATTACTTGCTGCCTGGCCACCCACAGCTCCTGTCCATTTTCTGAGCCTAGTTTTCCATTCTGCCAGCCAATTCCAAGGATCCTCTATATCCTTCCATTGAATTTTGTTTTGCCTAATAGGCTAGAGTCCATTTCTGTTGCTTGTGCCCAAGGAATCCTGATACAGGTTTGTTTTCAGAACTCAAGGAACGGGGTGAGGTGCCATTGGGACCCTTCCCAGCAGGTAGTCAGCCTTTCTGGGTCCCTGGAAAACATGCAGCTGTTTTCAAATAAAAGTGGGCCTGGAGCTTGGCCCAATGGTCCTCACTGCTACTGTCTAGGGTGGGTCCTTTACTGCTCTCATGATGCTGCTCCATTACACCTGAGCCCAAATGACCCTTTAATCTCCCTACCTGTACCCTGAAATTATACTTCTCAAAAGACAGAATTGCCTTCATCCAATATTGATCATCTTCATTGGGCAGGGTATGGTGCCAGCCCCTCCAGGAGAGTTAGTTCCCTGCTTCTCCAGCCCATCCATTGAGACTCTATCTGCTGTAGTCAAGATGTGACCATGGGAATGAATGGATGAATGAATAGATCAATGAGTAGATGGGGTTTTCTCGTGTCCTCCTGGTCAGGAGGCATGAATCACACCCTTCTCCCAAGGCTTCCACACCTCTCTCTTAGCTTGTTTTGCCTTCAGCCTATCCCAGAGTCAGTGTGGAATGGGCCCTTCTTTTGAAGGTAGAAATGTTCAGACTCTTTGTAGCTCTCTACCCCAGGTCAAGACCTCTGTCTCCCAATAGTAAAGAATTACTTTCTGAGTTCAACAGTCTTTTTGCACAGCTTGACATGACTGCAGCCATATTGAGTTATAAGTGCCCAGAGTAACCCTAGTCCGTTTTCCCTGCATATTTTCCCAGCAACCCATAAATAGATAAAACCATCAGAATCACATATGGGGGCCGGGCGTGGTGGCGTATACTTGTAATCCCAGCACTTGGGAGGCTGAGACAGGAAGATCCGGGTTCACGGCCAGCCTCAGCTACTTAGTGAGGCCCTCCGCAACTTAGTGAGAACTTGTTTCAAAATAAAGTATAAAAAATAGGACTGAGGGTGTAGCTCTGAGGTAGAATGCCCCTGGGCTCAATCCCCAGTACCAAAAAAAAAAAAATACGTGGGGCTTTACAACCAGACCTGACTCCTTGGATGTGCTTGACTCTTCCATATCACTTTAAGATAAACTATATACATTCCAGCCAGGATGAAGTCACTTTTGTCCTAAATATAAATATACTCCTCTTTCTGACTCAAATTACAGGGATCCAACTGATCTTTCTGCTACCCAGGACCACATTTCTTTCTTTCTTTCTTTCTTTTTTTTTTTTTTGCGGTACTGGGGATAGAACCTGGGGGCATTCTACCTTCGAGCTATACCCCCAGCCCTATTTTTATTCTTTATTTTGAAACAGGGTCTCACTAAGTTGCGGAGGGCCTCACTAAGCAGCTGAGGCTGGCGGCGAACCCGAATCCTCCAGTCTCAGCCTCCCAAATGCTGGGATTGCAAGCGTGCGCCACCACGCCTGGCTCAGGACCACATTTCTGTCACTAAGTTTCCCCAATAAATTATACTCTGCAATCCTAGAGCTATCTGCCTCTCTTCTTCAGTCTTTTGGGGCCAGTCCTCAAATAGAATAACCAGGACCAGGTTATTCTAGAACAAATAGGGACTTAAATAAGATCACCAGCAAAAGGATTGGATCATGTTGGTATATTATCTTCTCTCTCTGTGCCCAGTACAATGATTTACATTAAGAAGGGGTCCAATGAGTGCTCACTGGATTAAGTAGAGAGCACTTGTATATCATGTACTAATTATGAGACACCATGCCTGGCCAGGAAGGAAGCAGCACTTGCTGAGCCCTTGATTTGTGCCAGGCACCACACTAGACACATTTAACCTCACAACAGCCCTATGGGGTGGGCTCTATGACTGCTATGACTGTCCCCACTTTACAGAAGAGAAATCTGAGGCCCAGAGGACTGCATACTTGCCTAAGTAGTAAAGCTGGGGTCCTAACCAGGTGGTCCGGCTCTTCACTGCTTACCAGGCTGTTGCGCAATGGTGCACTTGGTGTTGAAACTTCTAAAATTAAGCTTGGCGTTCCAATAACAGTCATATCATAATTTTTAAAAAAGTTATAAGTTAATCTCTCTCCAAAAGATGTCTATGACAGCCATGTCCACCCATCCCCAGGGGTAATAGAGCAAGAATGCCACGTCACACATGACTTGGAAAACAAAAAGCTGCAAGTTGAATGATCGTTTGTCAGGTCTGGTGAAAACATCATGTACCCGTCCCCAGAGAGGTCTGGCAACTGCATTTCCACAAAACAGAGTTATGAAAGCAACGGCTGGATACTCATGGGGCTCTGGCACTAGGACTTCCAGACCAAATCTGAAATAAACACATCATGCCCCTGCCTGTGCCTCAGCGGTCTGTGCAGGAAGCAGTGGCTTGGACGTCAGCCCACCACGCTGTGGTGGCCCCTGAGCTCCTGGAGTTTCTTGCATCCTACAGCCACACTAGATACATTTAACCTACATGGCAAAGCCTGCCCGCCTCTCCTTCCACAGTCAGGCAGGGACTGGGCACCTCCAGGCTCCCCCAGCCACCACGGCAGGCTGCCACATGTTGGAGAGTTGCTCCAAAGACTGACTGGGGGAGGCATAGTGCCTGGAGTTGAGATTGGAGAGGAAATGACAGAGGCCATATTATTTTACAAACCGTTTCAGTGAGTTGCAACCTTAGGTACATGCAAAAATACAAGTTCCCCAGGTCCATCTTAGACCTAAGAAATCAGAATGGGGGTAGGAGGCAAGGCATGGAATGCTAGCTTGGACACAGTGACCCAGCTGTGCAACTAGGCAGGGAGCCATTCAGACAAGTGAGGCACATGGTCTCTGTCTCCCACTTCTCCAAAGGAATATGGACCACTCACCTCACACTCTACCACAGACTGGACTTGTGTTCCCTAAACATATCCAGCCAGCTCTTCCCTCCTCCAAGCCTCAGCCCAATCTGTGCTCTCTGGCAGGAAGGCAGCTCCCAAGTATCTGAGCAGATCTCCCTGTGACTTCTCAGTCACAGCCATTGTTTATTTTTCCATAAGACTTTCTATTCTTTCATTATCTCTTTCTCCAGCATTCGGTAAGCTCCATATTCTCATCACCAAGAGCCCCATGCCTGTGTATGCAGCAGGTGCACCATTAAGTAGCTGTTGAGTATAAGATTTGGCAGATACCCCAAAAGAGTAGTGACCTCCAATTTACTATTTCTAGAGGATGGCTGAGGAAACTCCCTTCCATAGCTCTTGAATTGGAGCCAAGGCCAGGAAAGATCGTAGGACAGCATATCCCTGGACCCCCACTCCCATTGTGCCTTCTTCCCAACCTCCTTCAATCTGAGATCCCTACAACCCAGCAAGAAAGAACCAAGCCCCACATCCCCACACACCACGAGGCACCAGGAGCCAAAATAGTATGGATGAGTTTATTGTCATTCAAACATTTCACAGGAAAATAAATGAAGCAAGGGGGTCAGGGTATATGAAAAAAAAATCCAGGTTTGTACACATCACTCTATTTACAGGTGGAGCAGGGCTCTCACATCAGGCGCAGCAGCTGCACTTGTCAGATGCCCCTTTGCAGACACAGCCCTGGGCGCACTTGGCACAGCCCACAGGGCAGCAGGAGCAGCAGCCTGGGGAAGAAAGGGGAGAGGGAGAGGTCAGAGCACACTCATCCTGGCCCAGGCTCTGCTCCCTGCCCCACAGGATGGTATGCTCTTCCAGGAGGCAGCCCGTGGACCTTTGGGGTGAATCATTCTACAAGAAGGCTGCTCAGCCCCACCTGAGTCCAGGACAGAGCAGAAAGCCTGGAGAGGCAGTGATGGGGCCTCTAGGGGCAAAGAAAACCAGTCCCCCCCACAAGTCCTACGATGAAGTGAGAAAACTCAACATGGGAAGGGAGGCAAACTCTTGATGAAGCAGCTCTGGGGCAGGCAGGCCGGGGAAGTTTGGGGATGTTCCAGAAAAGACTGACCCAGCAGGTCAGAAACCCCAAGTGGTCCCCAAGACCATGTGCATTAAGTGCTTCAGGGCCTGCGAGTATGACGAAGGCTGTGTTGGGAAGCAAGAGACCGAGGGGCAAGTTCTGGCTCAGACCCTGACACAAGTTTGGTGACCTCTCTGAGCCTGTTCCCTAGTTCTATAAGGAGAGGTTGGGACTCCTCCATCTCTGGTTCTGAATCTGGTGCTGAGGGAAAAGGAAGCTGGTCATTGGCTGGCTTCTGCTTGCTGAGTTCTGGGTTCCCTCCTCTGACTCAGCCCAGGGGTCGCAGGGGCACACTCACTCTTCTTGCAGGAGGTGCACTTGCACTCTTTGCATTTGCAGTTGTTGGCACAGGTGCAGGAGCCACCTATACGGAGTAAGACAGGCAGTGAGCAAGGACTGACAGGTAGAGATAACAGCAGATGGTCTTCAGTCTCCAGAACACCCCACCACCACCACCAAGGCCTGCCCTAGGAGCTCCCTCACCTCACTGCTCAGGGAGGAGATAGGAACGCTCGGCTACACCCATTCCCCTCATTCTGGGAACTACTCTACTGTTTTTACCCCACTAGGAATGTCCCAGACTCCAGACGCAGCCGAGGATCCCCTGGACCGGAGGCAGGACTTTGTGTCATGAACTTCAAAGAAGCAACCTCCTCTGTCCATTCGCCCTGCCTGCTCCAAGGCCCGCACAGCGCCAGCGCCCCCCTGACCAGCTGAGTGACATCAGGCAGAGCAGCCTTGAAGTCTTAGTAGCCTTAACTCTGACTTGGAAGCTGGAAATGCTGTCAGGAGCTCAGCCAGAAAGAAAGTGGTCGACAAACTAGGAGTCCTGCTAGCCCACAACTCAAAATGTGACTTCCTCAAACCCAAGGACCCTCGGTCCGACAGTTGAGAATTGAGCCTGGCGGGCCTTACCAGTGGCGCATGCGCAGTTGGGGTCCATTGCGAGTCCTGGCGGTGAGGCGAGAAGTCCGAAGCAACAGGTGCAGAGGCCGGTGGACTACTAGAAGGCGTTTGTACCCTCTATCCACCTGCGCTCTTTTATGGCGTGGGGAGGGGACCGGGTGCAAAGCCCCGCCCCGGCCCTTGCACGCGCCGCTGTGAGTGAGCACGGCCCGCCTCGGGCCGCGTGCAGCGTACCCCAAGGGCCGGGCGCAGCGTCCCCGCTCCCTCTCCCCCACCCCCGCGGCAGGTGCACTCGGTGGCCCGCCCCTTTGGTGCCGGCTCGGGAGGGAGGGAGGGGCTGTGCGCCCAGCCCCAAGCGGTGTCCCCGCTGCCCCTTGCCGCTTCCTGCAAGTTTGCTCGTCACCCCCGCCCCCTATTCCAGGAAACTCGCTGGCCTTAGCCTTTCCCGGAGTCCGTGTGCAATTCCAGCCTCTGGCCCACCTTCCCTCTGGCTGAGATCCGGTGAGAGGCGAGGGAGTGCGTGCTCAAACGCAGGTATCACCTTTGCCTCCCAGCATCGCCTGTCCCCTTGCCCTCCGCAGGGCTCTGCCTCCTCTCGCCTCTCAGTAGCTGAAGGGACCCATGGGAGCACATGTACACAGCTCCTTTTTGGCATCAAATTCTCCTGGGGGGTAAGGGGAGTAGCTCATTTGCTTGTACACGTGAAACTCTGGGTTCTGTCCCCAGCACCGGAGAACAGAACAAAACAAAACCAAAAAAAGAGAGAGAGAGAGGGAGAAAAAGGAAAATGACCCTCTCCAGGTGTCCCCCATAGCCTAGGTGACCCTATTTAATAATTCCTGTGTTGGAAGCCTCATAACAATCCTAAAGGGAAACACTATTTATGAGCTGCTTTTCTCAACACAGGAGTGTAAGTAGCTAGCTCAGACTCGCAGGCACAGGGTTGCTTCATCTTGAGTCCATGGGGAATGAGGTCAGTGGTAAAGTTCCCCTTTGGTATAGGTATGTCTTCTACACTTTTCTACAACTTGAAATCTTAAAGACCAGAGCAAGATTAAGATAAATTGGGTAGAGATATAGAAGGAACACACACACACACACACGTTATACGTAATTTCATGACTACTTTCTATGTCTGGAAGTGAGATTGTCAGTAGTGATAAAGAGTTTGATTTTCATATAAATAAATTTAAAGAAATAGGATCATTTATAAAAATGATGTTAAGTAAAATAACACTGCATGTAGTAACAGAAATGGAGAAATCCTGTTGTCTCTGTTATGAGGATGTCAGCACTCTAGCTCACCGCTTATAAGCCTGGTGTGGATCCCTATTGTGGAGGACCCCCTCTGGGTCATAGGTCATATGCTCATGTGGGTAATAAGACACATGATATAGGACATGGGTCAAGTCATACCAGCCTGGTGTATTAATCTAGTGGTAGAAAAGTATCTCCAACTAATAAAGACAATGCAATAGTAATATATATATATATATATATATATATATATATATATATATATATTATATAACATTCACATTGCCAGGCTTCGTTCTAAGTCCTTTACAGGTGTCCGCTCATTTGCTCACACAAGCCAGGCCCAATTATGATGCCCCTTTTACAGCAGAGGAGTCTGAGCCACAAAGAAGCTATATCGTGCAGGTGTGACACCAGAGAGACTGGCACTCATGAAGGCTGCCTGCAGCGTCAAGCCCTCATGGGCCACCCTGTGTTGCTCTGACTGGTGAAAGACCAGAACGCTGAAATCTGGAAGAGGCACCAGTGGAAAGACCACTGACCTGGCAGAGAGACCACCCTGCAGAGCTCTGTGGCCTCTGTGGGTTTCATATATTATCTCTCAAGTCAGGAGCAAAACTGCACTGACTAACTAAAGGCCCTCCGAGCTCCCAGTTGTGAGAGGCCGAGTTGAGCAACCAGTGCCATCACCCTCTGCCAGCTGTGACCAGGGCATGAGGACCACTGTACATAAAATTCATTCACACTTTTGCTGCTAGGCTGTGTGGCCTCAGGTTGGTTGCTTTACTCCTCTGGAGACAGCTCAGTGTTGACATCTGGCACATCCATTGTCTCACTGGCTCTTATGAAGAATGAGAAAAGGCAGGAAAGGCTTTTTGTTTGTTCAGATGATGGAGCACTGTCTTCTCTTGGAGTGTTTTGTGCAGGTAATCATCCTCATGGCCTGGAAATAAGAAGTGCCAATGCCATCCCATAATTCTACTTCACAGCAGTGCTTCCAAGCAAATGGGTCTATCCCATGGATGTTGACTCTTGCTCTCAGCCTGTCTCCAGAAAGCCAGTGTGGACAGAATAACTATGCTGGCACTACTTATTAGGCCTTAGACAGCAGACAACCCACTCTCATTTAATCCCTACCTGGAGATACAGTCTTCTTTGTACTAATTAGGAAAGGAAGCTCAGAGATATTGAGCAACTTGCCCAGGACACACAGCCAGTAAGGCTGTGAACAAAACTCTCACCCTGGCTATGAACTGGCTTCTGGCATCACCTCTTCACACGGGATCCCCAGGGCGAACTTGGTCTCATTTGTGCCCATGAGACCCATGTTGCCCTTTGATTGAACATCAAATAGCATTCATTCAACAAACAGCCAGGGGCTCTGACTATTGGATTTATTAACATTCCTCCAGAGCCTGGCTCCTTCCTATTTAACACCATCACACCCCCAAGCTGCACAATCCCCATTGTCCCTGCACAGAGAGACAGAAAGTATTTATTCTGAAGCCAATGAACACATACACATCATCTTGCCAGAAAAATGCTGGGTCATTCTGTCCTAATCCCTAGTCACCAGGTTGACTTGAAGTAGCCAAGGGCTGGGATTGGAAAGAGGAGTGAATTCATCCTGACTTGAAATTTCCCCAAGATTTTTGCCAAGTCACACTAGGGAGCCCTCAGGGGACAGTAAATATCATAAGCCCCAGGACAAACCAAGACTGATGTTCTTTTTTTTTTTTTTTTTTTTTTTCGGTACTGAGGATTGAACCCAGGGGCATTCTACCTCCGATACACCTCCCTCCCCCAGTCCTATTTTTTATTCTTTATTTTAAAACAGGGTCTCACTAAGTTGCAGGGGGCCTCACTAAGTAGCTGAGGCTGGTGCAAACCTGCTATCTTCCTGTCTCAGCCTCCCAAATGCTGGGATTACAAGCCTGCGCCACCACGCCCGGCTAGGACTGATGTTCTTAATGGGAACATCACTCCAGTGCTGTTGTGTGATGCACCCACTGGGGCCAGGTCTGCAGTTTCCAGTCTGCAACCCACATTGTCATGAACATATGTGGCAGAGTGCGTAAACCTTATTTCCCATTTCTCCATATATTTATTGAAAGTTTCCAGTCGAATTTAAATTTAAAAGTGGGTTTGGTGCCTTGTGTTCTTTGATCTTATTATCTGTACTGTTAATATCATTTATCAAGGCTTAGATTTGAGATGGATTAAAAAAGAATAATTTTCTTCACTATGGGGATTGAGACCTCTGAGGACCCAAGCAGCTGAGGGTTGGATGCCACACCACTTCATCTTTGAGCCTCAAATCCAATGAGGAGCCAAAGTTGGTCCAGGAAATAAAACAATGTAAGGGGGTGGGGGTGGGGCGAGGGATAGACGTCTATGCTATCAACACTTCACATGAAAGTGCCATGTTATCCCTCCACACAGAAAGGATCTGGCACAAGCTTTTCTATTTTACAGAAGATGAAGCTCAGGGAGGTACCTGGCCTGCCTGAAGTCACTGTTGAGGGGCTAGGATTTGACTACGGAGCCCACATCTCTGCACCCCAATTCAATCCCTTACCCCGGGCCCCTTATTTCCAAGGCACACAGAGAAAACCAGAGTCAGAATCAAGTCAACACCTTTTATTATCATTCACATACTTCATAGAAAAGGGAATGTAGCAAATGGGTCGGGGTTGTAGGAGAAGGAAATCCGGGTTTGTACAGGTCACTGTATTTACATGGGGAGCAAGGTTTCTACATCAGGCGCAGCAGCTGCACTTGTCTGATGCCTCTTTGCAGATGCAGCCCTGGGCACACTTGGCACAGCCCACAGGGCAGCAGGAGCAGCAGCCTGGGGAAGAAAGGGGAGAGGAGAGGTCAGAGCACACTCATCCCAACAGTAGGCCTGGCTTAAGCTCAGCGTCTGCCCATAGGACCCTTTTGTAAGAGAGCAAGGCTCTGTTCTGGGACAACAGGAGGCACTTTGGGGTTTATGACCTTAAAAAGGGGGCTGCCCTGGCCTGCTTGAGCTCTGAACAGTGCAGGAAATCTGGAGAGGGAGTGGAAGTTGTCTCTGAAGGCAACGGGAAGCCAGTTCCCCCAGAGGGATCCACTCAGAGCCCACTAGGATCCCCTCCCACCCTCTGCCACAGCCCAGGGCCCCAGGGGAGCCCCACACTCACTCTTCTTGCAGGAGGTGCATTTGCACTCTTTGCATTTGCAGGCACCAGCGCAGGTGCAGGAGCCACCTGTAAAGAACACAGAGCCAGGCAGTGAGCCCTGTCTGTGAAGCAGCAGACAGGACACTGGGTCCCTGCATCCTGCACCCATTGCCCCTCAGGCCCAGCCTGGCAGCCACTGTCCCACAGAGAACCCATGCAAGTGTCACAGGCCTTCTCAGCACTGTTGCCAGTATGCACAGGGCACCCCCTTGAGTCTTAAAGCCCAGAAAGTCGGTGATCCTTACCAGTGGAGCAGGAGCAGTTGGGGTCCATTTCGAATGGAGGTTCACAGGGCCTGTGATGGCAGAGCTGGTGAAGGCAGGATGGAGCCTAGGAACCTCTCAGTCGCTTTATAGTTAGGGCACGGGTTATAGTCCGGTACTGGCCCGGGCGCAAAGCCCCACCCCCGACCCCTGTACCGGGGCTGCAGAGTCAGCACCGCCCGCTGGCCTTGGGCGGGCCGAGTGCACCTGGTGCACCCAGCGCACCCAGCGAGGTGAGCTTATCTTTCGGGCCGCAGGAACGGTTCCCTGGAGCGCTGCTCCGTGCGCAGCGCGGGGCCGCCCCTTTGGCACCCGCGAAAGCAGTAGCAGCTGTGCGCCCGGCCCCTCGTGAAGGCTCAGCCACGCACCCAACTCCCGTGCGTTCCGGGAACCCAGTTTAAGCATTCCCCCATGCCCCAGCCCTGGCGCCTCTTTCCTCCGTTTCTCCTTTCTCTGAGCTCTATGTAGCCCCAGCTGCCTCCTCACTCAGGGACCCAGATATGGACCAGCCTGGGAGAGGAGCCAGGGAAAAGTGTGCAGGGGACTGACCACTAATGTGACATCTGCCTCCTCCGCAATGCCTGTCTCTGAACCCACTTAGGGCCTTTGGCCAAGTTTGAGATTCTGCCTTCCTCCCCTCCATTCGCCAAGCCAGAGCAGATCTGGGTCTTCTGTTGCTTTCACTTATGGCCAAATAGGGCCCCCAACACGCATGGAGAAAATAAATATACTGCCACTGTTTATTAGACCCTAGACAGGAACCGCGCTGCTCTCATTTAATCCCTACCAGGGATTTCTTTGTACAGTGGAGGAAAAGAGGCTCAGAGAGACTGAGGAATTTGCCCAGGACACACAGCCAATAAGGGGTGAAGAGGGCTATGAATCAGCACTGCCTGACACCAAAACCCATGTACTTGGCACAAGCTGCCTGCTGACATCACCTCTTCACACCGGGAACCCCAGGGAAAGCTGGGTCTCACTTCCAGCCAAGAGACCGCCTTGTTTTGATTGAACATCAAATACTATTCACTCAACAAACAGCCAGGGACTCTGACCACAGGCTTTGTTAACATTCCCAACGGGCTTAGCTCCTTCCTAATGAACCATACCCTAAAAGTGTACAATCCACCATCCCCTAAAAGTGTACAATCCACCATCCCTCTTGCATAGAGGGCACTCATATTGCAACAATGAGTATATACAAGTCATCTTGCCAGAAAATTGATGGGAAACTCTTCAAGTTCCTGGTCTCCTAGCTAATTTCAAGTAGCCACGGGCTGGAATCCAGATGAGGCACAAATCCAATCTCACTTTGGCGCTTTCAAAGATTTGCTGCCAAGTCTTGTCTATGGTCCTGGGTAAAACAAGACTGTTGTTCCTGGTGGTGACCTCTGGCCAGTGCTGCTGTGTGGTCTGGTCTGCAGTTTTCAGTCTGGGATGCATATGATCAATAAGCACATGCATACAATGGGTAAATCTGAGTTTTATTTCCTCATGTATTTGGTGAAAATTTTCTGTTCAATGTAGAAGTGTTTTTTTTCTTGTGGATTTCATTATTTCCACAATATTTCATTTACCAAGGTTATGTCTGAGATGGAGAAAAAAATTTTTTTTCCGGTACTGGGGACTGAACTCAGGGGCATTCTACCTCTGAGCTAAACCCTCAGCCCTATTTTTTATTCTTTATTTTGAAACAGGGTCTCACTAAGTTGCCGAGTGCCTCACTAGGGAGCTCAGGCTGGCCTCGAACCCGGATCCTCCGGTCTCAGCCTCCCAAATGCTGGGATTACAAGTGTGTGCCACCATGCCCAGCCAAGAGAAAATTTTAAAAAATTATTTGCCATGGAGTTTGAGAACTCTTTGAGGATCCAAGTAAAGGCTCTTTTCAAGCCTCAAATCCAATGAGAAACTGAAGCTGATCTAGCAAATTGGAGAATGTAAAAATGTAAATAAAGGATGGAGAAGTTTCAGTGCCTTTGATGCTTCATGCAAGAATGGAGGAAACCACATATCTGCCCCCCACCTGTCCCCAGTCTCCAGGCACTAAAAGGATCTGGCACAAGCTTTTCTACTTCACATAAGATGAAGGTCAGGGAGGCACCTGGCCTGCCCAAAGTCACTGTTGAGGGGCTAATATTTGAACCCAGAGCCCACATCTCGGCACTCCTAATTCAATCCCTTACCCCATCCAGTTCCCAAGGCACACAGAGAAAACCAGAGTCAGAATCAAGTCAACACCTTTTATTATCATTCACATACTTCATAGAAAAGGGAATGTAGCAAATGGGTCAGGGTTGTAGGAGAAGGAAATCCAGGTTTGTACAGGTCACGTATTTACATGGGGAGCAAGGCTTCCACATTAGGCGCAGCAGCTGCACTTGTCTGATGCCTCTTTGCAGATGCAGCCCTGGGCACACTTGGCACAGCCCACAGGGCAGCAGGAGCAGCAGCCTGGGGAAGAAAGAGGAGAGGGAGAGGTCAGAGCACACTCATCCCAACGGTAGGCCTGGCTTAAGCTCAGCGTCTGCCCATAGGACCCTTTTGTAAGAGAGCAAGGCTCTGTTCTGGGACAACAGGAGGCACCTTTGGGGTTTGTATCCCAACAGAAAAAGGCTGCCCAGGCCCATCTGAGCTCAGGACAGTGCAGGAAGCCTAGAATGGGACTGGAATAGCCTCAGGGATCAAGTAAGTCCAGTTCCCCAAAGGCATCACTCTGAACCAGCTCTGGGTTCCATCCCAAGTGGAGCCACAGACCCATATTTGCTGGGGAGCCCCACACTCACTCTTCTTGCAGGACGTGCATCTGCACTCCTTGCATTTGCAGGAGCCGGCACAGGTGCAGGAGCCACCTGTAAAAAGGAGAAAGGCGGTGAGCAAGGAGTCCTGCAGGAGATAAAATTGTTAACAAATGTGCCCAGTTTCGTGTAGTGCCAGAACTGCTAACTCTGTCCCTCTGGGGGCTCAAGGAAGCCTATTCCCATTTCTTTCCCCGTAGACTAGGATGGACTCTATGTCTTTGATCCAGAAGAAGCAATAAACTCTGCCTTTTTCTGTCCAGGCAATTCAAATGCTGGGCAGAGTACTAGGAGTCAGCCTAGCAGCCCCAGGTGCTTGGGTGACCAGGAGCGGGGCAGTAGTGAGCCTGAGTCGTCTGGCTTCTGAAATAGGAGTCGCTGGGAGGATGGAAATAATTTAAGGGCTAATGATGGCGCTTGACAAGAAAAGGCAGCACTAGAATTTCCAATGAGTCCATTCCGGTCAGAACTCAAAATGCACCCTTAGGGAATCTGTTCTGTGGTCGGGAAATGGGTATTCTAAGAAATAAAAGCTCGGCGTGTCTTACCGGTGGCGCAGGAGCAGTTGGGGTCCATTTGGAGTTCTGGTGAGGCTGGAGATGCGAGGCGAGTGGCGAAGAGGCAGTCGGGCTGCTGGAAAGCGTGCTGCACTCGCGCAGGCGGCCGGCTTACTTTACAGCGGCGGGAGCGGTCCGGGCGCAAAGCCCCGCCCAGCCCTTGCACCCAACTCCGGGCGCTGAGCTCGCGCGCCCGCCTTCCTCCTCGCAGCCGAGCGCAACCCTCCGGGCCGGGCGCTCCAGTTCCGGAGCTGGGTTCCGAGTGCACAGCGGGCCGCCCCTTTGGCGCCGGCTCGCGCGGGGGGAGGGGCTGTGTGCCGCGGGTACGCGGTGTCCTCGCCGCTTGTTCGTTTTTCCCCCACCCACGCCCCACTGTCCTCATGACAGCCCATCTCCGCGCCCAGGAGTTCCGCGAACTCAAGCACGTCCGTAGGGCTGTTGTCCTCTGTCTCACCTTTCTCCTAGTCACTGGCCTCCTCCCTGGATCGATGCGAGCGGGTAGCAGAGTTAGAAAGTTTGGTGCAAAGCATTAGCCTTGGGTATGAACTTCCTCTCTTCCACGTTGCCGGCGTCTCCAGCTCAGTCCTTTGGACGCCTTTGAGGGGATGTATGGGCATGTTTGTCCTGGTCCTCCTCAGCCTAAAATTCTCCTGGGACTGCACACACTTTCGCAGGCCCATGCTTCTCCAAGATGGCAGTTCTGCAAACTGGGGATGCACCCCTCCACCCCAGAGGGAAACATTTTAGGAGATATGCAGACTCTGTATTAAATAAAAAAGCAAGAGAAGTGGGTATTTCCCTTTTAATATTCCTGACTATCGCTCATGTAGTCTCTGCGCTCAGGCCCTTTTTAATCCCTTACATTCTTTGAACCCTGACAAAAATCCTAAAGGGGAATTCTATGTGTGAGTCCATTTTCTAATTAACAACACAAGAAGTTCAAGGGCCGGGCGTGGTGGCACACGCTTGTAATCCCAGCATTTGGGAGGCTGAGACCTGAGGATCCGGGTTCGGAGCCAGCTTCAGCTACCAAGTGAGGCACTCCGCAACTTAGTGAGACCCTGTTTCAAAATAAAGAATAAAAAATAGGGATGGGGCTATAGCTCGGAGGTAGAATGCCCCTGAGTTCAATCCCCAGTACCGCAAAAAAAAAAAGAAAAAAAGTTCAAGTAATAGCTCTTAGTTCCAGAGCTAGTAAGTTGGACAGTGGCTGGAATGGAGCCTCCTTTTGGCCTGGGAGGCTGCATTCTTTACTACAGGCAGCCTTTTCCACAGGAGCAAGGCCCACAGCTTCACTGTGGCCAATGACAAGGGCAATCTCTAAGTGAAATAGAACATGTGAATATATGTGTCTTTCTGTGCTCGCACACGCACGCACATATTTTCCTAGCTGTCTTCTCTCTCTGGATGAGATTGATGTTCACTTTCAGTGTTGGCAAAGAGTTCGCTTTTCGTATAAATATATTTAAGGAAATATGAACCATTTCACCATAAAATGCTCCGTAAAATATGGTGCAGGCGTTTGGCAGCCTTGGTTCTGTATCTGACCTGAGGACAGTTAGCTCCTGGCTTTGTGGCCCTCTTTAGTGTGGATCACAATTCTGGAGGGAGAGTGAATCACTCTTTGAACCACAGTTCACATGTTCATGTGGAAAATGAGAGTGACACAGGATACACAGCTAAGCACAACAGGCTTGGTTGCTTTGTATGTGCATAAACAAATATTTCCTCTGTTTTGGGACGGGCCTGGTGCTGCATACCTGTAATCCCAGAGACTCAGGAGGCTGAGACAGGAGGGTATCAAGGGCAACTTAGACTCTGTCTCAAAATTTAAAAAAAAAGAGCTAGGGATGCAGCTTAGTGATAGAACACCTCTGGGGCCAATCCACAGTGCTGGGGGAAAAAAATCTCTGCTATGTATAAGAAGAAGAAGGCAATAGCTAATATTTTTAGATCATTTGCCTATCTTTACATGGATTAAATTATTTAATGCTACCAACTAGATGCTATGATTATGTCCCATTTACAGTTGAGGAAACTGAACCACAGAGAGTTTGGGTGAGATGTACAGCCATGCAGGCTGACTGTATCATCGTGCCCTTACCTACCACTGGTGCCACCATGTCTCATGAAAGAGGACACAGAGACAGGGGAGGGAAGCACACTGGATTGGCAACTGTCTCTCTTTGCATATCTCTGTGACCTCTCTGGGCTTCAGGTTCCCATCTCTCAAGTCAAAAGCAAAGTTGGTCTATCCCAGAGGGCCCTTCTAGCTTTGTACTGGGATCTGCAAGGAAGCCAAGGACCTCACAAGTCCCAAGGTGAGTTCCCCCTCCCCACACCTGAGTACTCCCTCCAGATTCTTCACGGAATTCTCATGATTCCCGTGACAACACAATGAGGCCCAGTTCCTTGATCAAACCTCAGTCTAGATATTACTGTGATGTCATTTTTAGACATGATTAATATTTTAATCAGTAGACAATGGGGTGTGGTGGTACAGGCCTGTAATCCCAGTTCTTGGGAGCCTGAGACAGGAGGATCACAGGTTCAGGACCAGCCTCAGCTATTTAGTGAGACTTAGTTTCAAAATAAAAAGGAGCCAGGCGTGGTGGTATGCACTTGTAATCCCAGTACTTGGAAGGCTGAGACCAGAGGATCCAGGTTTGCAGCTAGCCTCAGCTACTTAGTGAGGCCCTTCACAACTTAGTGAGACCCTGTTTCAAAATAAAAGAATAGCCGGGCATGGTGGTGCACTCTTGTAATCCCAGCATTTGGGAGGCTGAGACTGGAGGATCTGGGTTTGTGGCCAGCCTCAGGTACCTAGTAAGGCCCTCCACAACTTAGTGAGACCCTGTTTCAAAATAAAGAATAAAAAATAGGGCTGGGGGTGTAGCTCAGAGGTAGAATACCTGAGTTCAATCCCCAGTACCGCAAAAAAAATAATAAAAAGGGCTAGAGTGTAACTCACAGGTAGAATGCCACTGGGTTCAGCCTCCGATACAAAAAAGAAAATAAGGAAATAAAGAGACAGACAGACAGAAATAAATTACAAGCATTTGCCACCATGCTCAGCTGAGCTAATTTCTTAAATTTCTCTCTTTCTCTTTCTCTTTCTACCTTTATACATCCTATTAGTCCCATTTCTCTGGGGAAACTGGTGGTAATAAAAATATTATTTGAGAAAGTATGAATAATTAAAGGGAAATGTTAAATAAAATACTGGTGTGAGTGGTGGTAGAAATGGCAGGCATCCTTCTGTACATACAGTAAGGGCAGGGACTGCCTTGCTCATGGTTTTATATCCCAGCACTGATCACAGTTTTATTGGAAGAGTGATGACTCTTTGGAGCACAGGTCATGTATGGATGATTTTGATTCGGACAACGCAAGTCACACAAGTAGGCTCAAGGGGCCTGGCTTATTTGTCTGTAGGTAGAATAATGTTCCTTAGGTTTATTTCTACCAGCGGGATGCTCTTAGTATGGCCCTTTTATGGTGGAGGTGAATGCCACCAGCAGGTTATGGTGCCCGGGTGACTCAGGTGGGGTTTGCCTTCCCCCACCACCCTGTGCTACATGCAAGACAAAGACAGTGAAAACCTGACACAGAGGCAGGGTGGGAGACACTGAGCTGGCATCCAGACCCCTATGTAGAGCTCTGTGATGTCTTTGGGCTTCAGTCTGCCCTCTGTCAAGCCAGGGCACAATTGGTCCAATCTAGGAAAGCACTTCCCACTCCAAACTGCAAGAGGCAGGACTGGGCATCCAGTGACATCACGATCTGCCAGAGGTGGCCAGGGCCCGAGGCCAGACCTCTGCCTTGAGCTGTGTCCTCTACAGTAGCTTGCTTAGCCACTCTGAAAGACGACACAATTGCTCCAGCCCCTGTGTGCTTGCGCTCTCACTAGCTCATGTGAAGTTCAAATACTATGAAATGGCAAGGCTTTTGTGTTTTTTGTTGAAATGCCAGGGCATGGTCTTATGGAGGCCTTTGTGCAGGTCTTCCAGACTTCCTGATATACGGTCAGCAAGGCTCCATTCCCTCCGCTCCCCCAAACCTCCAGCCCAGAGTAATCCTCCCCAGACAGGTATTTCCCCTACAGTTTGTTGAGAAAGAAAGTCATAATGGACAGAGTGATCATAATTACCATTGTTTACTAAGTGCTAGCCAGGAGCCAGTCCACTCTTTCATTTAATCTCTACATTGAGATATAATCTCTCTACAAATGAGGAACTGTTACCAAATCTACAGGTTCTTTTCCTACTCAGTGCCATCTGCAAATAACCAAACAGTTCTGGGAGAGGCAGGAAGTTTTATTAAATGGCCAGTGAGTGGAAGAGAGCTCGTGCTCTAGGGTCACCTTCTCCTCAGCAGGTCTGGGGTCTGGGTGTCACTAGGACTGGGTGATAGGGGAGGGGTGTCCATGGGGGTCATCAGAGCTTTTCATGGGAAAGGGAGGAGCTCTCCAGGGATCAGGGTCCCAGGTCTTTTCTTTCCTATTTTGGGCCTGGTTAGATCCGTCCTGGCACTGGTGGGTGTGTTGTATCTTGATAACATGATTATAATAAGCCCAAGGTCACCTGCAGTGTGGACACAGCACCTGAACCAAATGGAGCCTGTCTAGACGCCTCCCCCACCACCAACCCTGGCAGTTGGGAATACGTGGTAACTTAATGGTCTATAGCAGGGAGCATGTGATTATCAGCATTCAGGCTTTTGCTTTTGCACACACGTAGCATCTGACATGACAATTGGCTAGCAGTCAATTTGTGTTCACTCTGGTGACAGAACTGGAGGCTCAGAGAGGTTCAGTGACTTGCCCAGGCCACACAGCTGGCAAGGAGTAAAGTGAGCTGTCTCAGAACTGCCTGGCACCAAAACCCATGCACTTGGCACGGGCTGTCTTGTGACATCACCTCTTCACACGGGGAACCCCAGGGCAAACTCTCACTTCTGGCCAAGAGGCTCACCTTCCTCTTTGAACATTAAATAGCATTTGCTCAACAGATAGCCAGGGGCACCAACCGTTGATTTTAATTACAGGTTAGCAGGGCCTCACTTCTTTCAGAAGAGTCTCATCACACCATCCACCCTGCTGAATCCATCTTCGCCGTTGTGTAGGGAGATGCCGAGTATTTTATCCTACCAGGAAAATGCTGGGCAGTTCCTTCCAAATCTCTAGTCCCTTTGCCAGTTTATAGTGGCCAAAGGGCTGGAATTGGAAGGACGAGAAGATTTCAACCTGACCTTGGGAAGAACTTGCACAGTTTCATCCCTGAGTTACAACAAGGAGCTTGGGGGTGGGGCAGTAAGGAGAGTCCTGCCAGTGTCTCTGTGTGAGCCAAGACTGAGGATTCCTTGTTGGGAAGAACAGGCCAGCCAAGCTGTGTGACTGTTTCCAACCTTCAATGCACACCATCGTATAAAGGTGTAGTATTTAGCCGGGTGTGGTAGCACACACCTATAATCCTAGTACTTGGGGACTAAGACATGATGATTGCAGCCCCCAAGTAGTGAGACTCTCATCAACCTACTAAGACCCTGTTTTAAAAAAAATAAAATAAATAAGGCTAGGGGTGTAGCTCAGAAGTAGAATGCTTCAATCCCCAGTACCATAAAAAAAGTGTAGTGTTTGTAATTCTATTTTCCTGTTATATTGTTCTTCATATATTTATGTAAGTTTTCATGTTGAACCAAAATATGACTTTTCTATTGTCTTATTAACTCATTTTATTTTTACCCAAATTTAGGTCTGTGACTCATAGAAAATAAAATCCCAGAATTCACACAGGGAGTTTGAGAAGTTCTGTGTAAGATTCAAGCAACTAGAGTTAGATTCCACACCTGTCGTCACATTTTTTAGTGCTGTACGGGGGATTGAACCCAGAGGCATTCTACCTGTGAGCTACAACCCCAGCCCTATTTTATTTATTTTGAAGCAGGGTCTCACTAAGTTGCAGAGGGCCTCACTGAATTGCTTACTATTACTGAGCTGCTTACAGTGAACCTCCTGACCCACCCTCCCAAGTATTGAGATTACAAGCTAATGCCACCCCACCGGGCTCCCTGGAGTCACTTTTAACCTAAAATCCAAAGGGAAACTTAAGTTGGGCAGAAAAATCAGGGAATGAGAATTACAGATTGAGAAGTTTCTGTGACAAGGGAATCCTGGCCTACCAGAGGATCTGGCACATGTTCTTGTATTTTCTGGAAGATGAAGCGCAGCGAGGTACCCTGACCTGCCCCAAGGCACTCCTTTGTTAGCCTAACAGTTGAGTCCAGAGCCCAGGTCTCTGTACTCCCAACTCAGTTTCTCACCCCAGTCCCTTATTTCCAAGGCGCACAAAGGAAAACAGAGTCAAGATCAAGTCAATGACTTTTATTGTCAAAAACATATTTTATAGAAAAAGAGATGTAGGAAATGGGTTGTAAAAAAAAAAAAAAATCCAGGTTCATGTCGTTCTATTTACAGGTGGGATCCGCGCTCTCCACAGGTCAGGCGCAGCAGCTGCACTTGTCCGATGCCCCTTTGCAGATGCAGCCCTGGGCACACTTGGCACAGCCCGCTGGGCAGCAGGAGCAGCAGCCTGGGGGCAGAGAGAAGGCACCAGAGATGAGCGCTAGGGAGAAAGAATAAGGGTTCCCCTGATTGGGATCTCTGTGGAAGCGCCAATTTCCACGAGGATGGGCGTCGGGGCTGTTTAGGTCCTCCCAAGGAACGAGCAGCCAGCCTTGGCAGGGGTTGGGCAGCGGGGTAGGGGAAAAGGACAGAGAGGATCCTACTCACTCTTCTTGCAGGAGGTGCATCTGCACTCCTTGCATTTGCAGGAGCCGGCACAGGCACAGGAGCCACCTAGGAAAAGAAAGGCGGAGGTGAGAGAGGCACCTGGATGGAGGACACCTGAACGCGGGACTGCGCCCTAGGATGCAGGATGCGTGTCCTTCGATCCCACAAACAACTCGCGGGAGCTTGGGCAAGCATCAACTCAATGGCTTACTGGCAAAAAGGGGCTCGGAAAAATCTACAACAGAACAGACAAGGAAGATACACCAAAACGCTTTGTGAAGCGGCAGTTAGCCCCCTGAAGTTGGGTGATTAGAGAAAGAGGGGTCAGAAATCGCCTCCCTCTCTTTACAATGCACAGCAACCTCTGGCCCCCCAGCCCCACGCAGGGTCCTCTTACCGGTGGCGCAGGAGCAGTTGGGATCCATGGCGAGTCGAAGCGGTGGCTGGAGTCTGAAGACAGATGTGTTCGGGTTTGCAGGGACTTGAAGGTGGCTATGTGGAGCTAAGCGCGCGGTGCGCCGTCTTTATAGTTGGAAGGAGCCGGGACGCGTGCAAAAACTCCGCCCGAGTCGGGGCCGCCTGCACCGGCCGGGCGCTGAGTCACGCACCCCTCCACGGGGCGCGCTGGGGCCGGGCGCACCCGCCTGTGCACACGGACCGCGAGGGTGGGGGAGGTTCCCAGAAAGGGCCCGCGGTGCGTGTCTGGCCAGCCTTGGCGCGCAAGGGGCCGAGTGCAGAAGGAAAAACACCGTGTGCCGAGCGCGGGGCCGTGTGCCAAGCACCCTGCCCCTTTGCCCCAGTGCCCCTTCCCTCCGCAGTGTCCCCTCCCGCACGTCCTGTATCTGAATCCGAGTGGTTAGAGAGCCAGTGAAAGAGGGTCAAAGGGGCTTCTGCTTCCACGAAAAATCGATTGCAAGTGCGGGCAGGTTACAGAAAACTTTGTACCAGGCAAGGTTTAGTCGTTGTGTAGCACCTTGTCACTGGGATCCAGGGAGCCCGCCTGGATCCCGGCTGGTCCGATTCGGCTGCCCATCCCGAGAGAAATAAGCAAAGGAAGGAAAAAGGAGTTTTATGCAGTTTGATCAAACTGGGGAGAAGGAGCTAGACCGGGAACATGTCAGCGGTCCCGGCTTGCAAGGGGGTAGATTTTATTCTCAGCATGAGGAAGTTCAGGAGCTCTGTTTCAATTATATACAGCCCCTGTATGTTGAGTTCCTACAGGTACAACTGTGACTGTATTAAGTGTTTTATGTGCCAGATCCCTTTTAATCCCACTACAGCCCATGCATGAGAGTTCAGAGCACTGGCTGGCCCTGTAACTCTGACCATTGGCTCTGGTGGAAGTGCCTTCCTAGGGCAGCTTGAGAATGTCACTTCCTCTGGGGAGCACTCCCGACCCCTAGCCCTGGATGTCAGTGATTGTTAGCACTATCCGTCATTCTCACTTTATTTACTTATTTTTATTTTTACTAATTTTTTTAATTTGGGGGATGAGGTGCTAGGTATTGAACCTAAAGGTGTTCTACCACTGAGTAACACTGCCAGCCCTTTTTATTTTTTTATTTTGAGACAGGGTCTTGCTAAGTTGCTGAGTCTGACCTCGAACCTGTGATCTTCCTGTCTCAGCCTCCCAAGTACTAGGATTACAGGCATGCACCACCATGCAGGGCTTCATTATTCTCATTTTAGCTAGGCTGTGCTAGACACATTATTCTCATTTTAGAGAGGAGGAGATGGAGGCTAAGAGAGGTTAAGTATCTTGCCTGAAGTCACAGAGCTAGCTAGTGGCCAAGTGTGAGGATTCCAGTCAGAGGCTCCAACAGATGCCAAAGGCTATCTAAGGGTAGATAGATAGGATCAAGAAGTCACAAGCCAGCTGGGTGTGGTGGTGCATGCTTGTAATCCCAGCATTTGGGAGGCTGAGACTAGGTTCTCCACCAGCCTCAGCTACCTAGTGAGGCACTCCGCAACTTAGTGAGACCCGGTTTCAAAATAAAGAATAAAAAATAGGGCTGGGGGTATAGCTCAGAGGTAGAATGCCCCTGAGTTCAATCCCCAGTACCACAAAAAAAAAAAGAAAAAAGAAATCACTACTTCCCACCACTAGTGATTCAACGAGGTGATACAGAGTCCCTGCTAGGATGGAGGGCAAGCTGGGTAGGGGACAGGTAGGGAGACCCAGCCCTGGAGAAGATGGGTCTGGGAGGTGGCCAGCACCCCGGGCCCCAGGGTGAGAAGGTTTTAGCTGCAGAGACATGAGACGCTGCCGTGGAGCAGAGGAAGGGACAACCCCACAGGAGCTTTTCCCGGTGGCTACTGAGGGGGAGCCAAGTGTTGTCCAAATTCCTCCCTGGGGAGGCACGTCCTGCTTCCCTGCCCACGCATGTCCAGCACTGGGTAACGGTCTTAGATCATCATCCCTGGAATGTCCACGATGTGTCACGCAGGAGTCAGGAAACAGTTTGCTTCGGGAAAGCTTCCTGGTATGCTTCCAATGCAGGTTGCTGCAACTAGCAAGTTCAGAGCCCTGGCAGCTCCAGGAGGACAGGCTGTCCCTTCAACCCTTACCAGCAGTTCCCTGGGAAGTTTCCTGGGAAGTCCTTGGCAGCTCAAGAAAGTCACCTCCTCCTCCAGAGTGCACTCCTGACCCGGCACCCTGGATGCCATGGATGTGCTGGTAAACTTCCTGTCCTTTTCCTTCCAGGCACTTCCCCTGCCTGTAGTCTGCATGAATTTGTGTGATTCCTGGTTTCAGATGAATGAATGAAGGCAACCCCTTGGACCGCCCCTCCTTCCCAGCTCCTACCTCCTACAAAGGCTCTGATTACAAAACCAAAGTAGAAACTTCATCACCATCTGTAACCTGGTGCTCGGCTCACACAAGTAAAAAACTGCCAAGCAGGGTGTGTTTATGTGGAGGACGAGCTCAGGACTAAGTTCTGATGGGTACCCTGCAGGAAGAGGCCAGGGCTCTGGCCCCCTGGAAGAATCTGTGATTCCATGGTTCCCCAGCAGGACTGATCTGATTGTGGTCTTCCTTCTCCTCCTGAACCTGCCTTCATTTGGGGGCACATTATCTGCTCCTGCAAAACATTACCCTGCAAGTTAGTAGTTCAAGTCCATATACATGTATCATGGCATGTGTTATCACACATGTAGTAATCCTAGCTACTTGAGAAGCTGAGATGAGTATCTCAAGTTTGCTTCCAGCTTGGGGAACTTAGTGAGACCCTCTCTCAAAATAAAATAAAAGGACTGGAGATGTAATTCAGTGGTAGAGCACCCTAGTACTGCAAAATAGTCAAATAAGTAAAAGGCTTCAGGGACAGGATCTGCCTCTAAAGCTCCCTCATGTGGTTGTTGGCAGCATTTTTGTTCATACTGAGGCCCCACTGTGCTTTAGCAGAGAGCTGGAGGCCTCCCTGTGCTGCAGGCCACTTGAGCCTCTCCAAAGAACATCTCACGGCTTGATAGCAGGCAAGAAGGTGGGAGAGTGAGACAGTGACAGGTTCCTATTCACTCATCCTTAGTGAAAGATAATGATACTGCATTTATTCAGGTGTCTAAGGTATGGGATCTTGATTACAGAGCTCCAAATAGTATTACAATAGCAACCAGGGCAGGAGGTATTCCTGTCCTCTCACTTGACTTATGGAGACTGGAGTGAAGAAGAAGTTTTTCATTTTAAAGAATCAGAAAAGATTGTCATTGCCAACCTATAGTCAACTCAGATGAAGGTTTGGATTTCTGTGCAGGAGAAGGCCTCTTTGTAAATCTTTTCTTCTCCTAGTACTCTTGCATTGTTCCATAAAATAAAAATCTTTCCCTTTCCAAATTATTTGGAAGCAGCCTTTTCTCTCTCCTTTTGGAGGGAGGGGTGCTGGGGATCTAACTGAGGGTCTCATACATGCTAAGTACATGCTCTGCCTTGAGCTACACTCCAGCCCCCTTCTTCTTTTCTTCTTCTTCTTCTTCTTCTTCTTCTTCTTCTTCTTCTTCTTCTTATTATTATTATTATTATTATTATTATTTTGAGACAGGGTCTCACTAAGTTGCCCAGGGTGACCTTGAATGTGTGATTCTCTTGTCTCAGACTCCAAGTCACTAGGATTACAGGCATGTGCCACTGTGCCCAGATCTCCCAATTTTAAAAATTAAGTCATGGTCTTTTGTCACCTAATCTTGGAAGTGACACTCCATCACTTTTGCAGTGTTCTATTTGTTAGAAGAAAGTTGCCAGATTCAGCCCTCACTCAAGGAGAGGGGACCCACAGAGGCACCCTGAGGCTCCAGATCTATGTGGCCACTTTCTAAGCCTGGCGCCCACAGGGACAAAGGCAGTGGTTGCTGTCTGACTTCAGGCTCTTTGTACATGCTTCTACCTGTGCCTAGAACATTCTTTCCACCCTTCCATCTGTAAGGTCTTAGTTTAAAGGCCTCAGAAAGGCTTTCCTGGACTCCAAAATAAGCTGAGTTCCTCTGTGACCAGCAAACACATCCCTTCTCTGTAGCACTTCATACAATTACAATAATTAGTCACACAGCAGAGAAAGCTGATACAGCCTGCATCCCTGCCACACACTAAATGTTTCCACAGGTGAAAACATCCCTATAAGACAGGCACTGCCATGATCTACATGTTACATGGCAGGGGCTTAATAGTGCAAAGGAGTGAAGCCTGGTGTGGTGCTGCACATTTGTAATCCCAGTACTTGGGAGGCTGAGACAGGAAGATCACAGGTTTGAGGCCAGCCTTAGCATACTAGTGAGACCCTCAGCAACTTAGTGAGAACCTGTTTCCAAAAAAAAAAAAAGCTGGGGTTGTAGTTTGGAGGTCAGATGCCCTTGGATCAATCCCCAGTACCAAAATAATAATAAGAATGATGATGATGATGATGATGCCAAGGAATGGAGAAGAGTGAATCCTGCCAAGGGCCAGGAAGGACAGGGCCTGCTAGTGGAGAGCCTGGGAAACCTGCATTCAGAGAGAAGCAAAAGTCTTGTGGCATCACCCCGCCTCACCCTTTACTCTCTTACCTGTCCCCAAGCCCTGCACTTCAGCCCTAGGGTCAAGCCCCTGCCACCCCACACCCTTCTCCAAGCTCACACTCTAATTTTGTTCCTCCCTATAATCCCCTTACAGCCCACTTCAAAAACACTTTCTCCAGGGAGTCCTCCTGAGCTCCAACATCTGGGGATTGAACCCAGGGACATTCTACCTGTGAGCTACACCCTCAGCCCTATTTCATTTTTTATTTGAGCAACAGAGTATTGCTAAGTTGCTGAAAGCCTCACTAAGTTGCTGAGTCTGGCTTCTGGCTTCTGCTGGTTGATCCTCCTGTCTCAACCTAAGTATTGGGATTACAGGCATGTGCTGCTTTGCCTGGCTGGTCATTTCTCCCCTCTTCATGCCACCAGACTTGGATTTATACCTCCCTTCCATCCCTGAGTCTTGGTTTCTGGAAGTTCATTTCAGCTCTAAAGCATCCAGGATTCCATGCAGGGTGTTCTTGCGATCTCTTGCCCTCTCCTCCAGTCTGTGAGCTCCTTGAAGGCCTAAGGCCATTCGTTTTCATTTCATGTACCCACTGTGATCAGTACAGGGCATGGTGACTTTTAGACACATGAATATGTTTGTGATGTGAGGGCTAGAGGCCGGGTTAAGATGCCAGACTCAGTGGCTATTTAAGTCTCCTGTACCTGCTCAAAATCCCATGGAAAGTCAGAAAAGGACATGATGGAAGACAATAAATAATATCACTAGGAAGAAACAATGTTGGAGGACTCATCCTATCCAATTTCAAAGGGTACAATAAAGTCACAAAGACTGAGTAGTAGTGGTGCAAGGACAGGTACATAGATGAAGGAAACAGAATTGGATGTCTGAAATGAAATCAAGACAGGTCAGACTGATATGTATGAGATATATACATACCCACATACCTGGGGATTGAACTCAGGGGCTTTCTACCTCTGCGCTACAACCCCAGTCCTTTTTATTTTTATTTTGAAACAGGATCTTGCTAAGTTGCTGAGAGTCTCACTATGTTGCTAATGCTGTCCTTGAAACTGCAACCCTCCTGTCTCAGCTTCCCAAGTACTGGGATTACAGGCATGTACCACCATGCCCACTTGCCAATTGATTTAATTGATTTTTGACAAAGGTGTTAAGACAATTCAATAGGAAAAGGATAGATTTTTTTAAACAAAATTGTATCGAGCCAAGTGGACATTCACATGTAGGGAAAAAAAAAGAAATTAGAACTTTACCTCACACCATACACAAAAGTGAACTGAAAATGGATCCTAGGTTTAAATTTAAGTGCTAAAATTACCGAGCATTTAAAAGAAAACATAGGAAAAATCTTCATGACCCTATGTTAAGCAGAGTTTTTAGATACGATACCATGAGCACAGTCCACCAAAGAAAAAACTGATAAATAAATTGGGCTCCCTCAAAGCGAAAAAGTTGTGTTTCAAAAGATACTAAGCTGGGCATGGTGGTGCATGCTTGTAATCTGAGTACATCTGTTTCAAAATAAAACTAAAATAGGGTTGGGGGTGTGGCTCAGAGGTAGACTGCCCCTGGGTTCAATCCCCAGTGCCACACACACACACACACAAAAAAGGTTGCACAACTCTAAAAATTGCTAGTAGCTGGGCATGGTGGCACACGCTTGTAATCCCAGTATTTGGGAGGCTGAGACAGGAGGATCCCAGGTTCAAGGATAGCCTCAGCAAGTAGTGAGACTCTTGTCAACCTAGCTAGACACTGTTACCAAAGAAGAAATAAAACTGGGCTGGGGGTATAGCTTTAAGGTAGAATGCCTCTGGGTTCAATCCCCAGTACCACACACACACACACACACACACACACATGCACACATTGCTAGTAGCATTGAATGGTACATATATAATGAATGAATTTTACAGCATATAAACTATATCTAATAAAAATGTTTTCTTTAAAGAATGCCTCTGTGTGCCAGAAACTTTGAGAACTTCTTAAAAAGTCAAAAGTAGATAGAATAGAGAATCTCACAAAGTGCTGTGTGTATGTATGTCCTTATCACTCTGAACTACATTATGATGTGAGATTACAATGCCCCAATAAAAGTATATATATAAATATCTATTATATATAATATTATATATTTTATATAATATTTATATATTATATATTTATATATTATATATTATAATATATTCTATATTCTATAATATATTATATATAATATATTTGTATATTATATTATAATATATATTATATATAATATATGTTATATATAATATATATAAAAGATGGAAGACAAAGGCCCAGTGGCTAAAATATATAAAGAGCTCTTATAAGCCAATAAGGAAATGACAAACAGGTTGACTAGAAAAAGAGACAAAGGGCATGAACTAGAAGTTGACAGAAATGACAACAAAATTGCCAATAAACCCAAGGAAAACTACCCAACCTCACTGTTAAAAGGACAGATGCAAACAGGGTGTGGTGGCCCAGGTCTGAGTACTTGGGAGGCTGAGATAGGAGGATCAAGGTTCGAGACCAGCCTCAGCAACTTAGCAAGGCTGTCAGCAATTTAGTGAGACCCTTTTTTGTGTGTGTGGTACTGGGAATTGAACTCAGGGGCATTCTACCTCCGAGCTATACCCCCAGCCCTATTTTTTATTCTTTATTTTGAAACAGGGTCTCACTGAGTTGCGGAGTGCCTCACTAGGCAGCTGAGGCTGGCCGCAAACCCGGATCCTCCGGTCTCAGCCTCCCAAATGCTGGGATTACAAGCGTGTGCCACCATGCCCAGCTTAGTGAGACCCTTTTTCCAAATAAAAAATAAAATATGGCTGGAATTGTAGTTAAAAGGTAGAATGCCCCTGGGTTCAATCCCCAGTAGCTTCCCCTTCTCCCACAAAAAAGGACAGACACAAGTTAAAACCTAGGATGCCATTTTTACCCATCAGGTAAGATGCAAGGTTAACACCTAGGGTTGACAAGGGAACGGCTCCGTTAAGAATTCTCAGATGCTGGGCAGGGTGGTACACCTGTGATCTCAGTACTTCGGAGGCAGAAACAGGTGGATTGCAGGTTTGAGGGCAGTCTCAGTAATTTAGCAAGATCCTCAACAACTTAGTGAGACCTTCTTTCAAAATGAAAAATAAAAAGTACTCGGGTTGTAGCTCAGAGGTAGAATGCCTCTGGGTTCAATCCTCAGTACCACAAAGCAAAACAACAGCAACAACCCTCTCAGACACTGCTGGTGGAGGGCAAATTGGACGAGCCTCAGTGGAGGACTATTTGGCAGCATGTACTGAATGTAAAAAGGGCAGTTTCCTCTGCTCCAGTGATTACACATCTCAGTTTATAATTCAGAGAAAGTCCCTGGTTCAGAGTACAAGAGATCGCAGTCTGCATGTTGGAAAGAGTGGAAGAGGAAGCCAGCTTCAAGAACGTCCATCCAAGCCAGGCGTGGTGGCACACACTTGTAATCCCAGCATTTGGGAGGCTGAGACCAGAGGATCCAGGTTCACGGCCAGCCTCGGCTACCTAGCGAGGCACTCCGCAACTTAGTGAGACTCGGTTTCAAAATAAAGAATAAAAAAAAATAGGGCTGGGGGTATAGCTCGGAGGTAGAATGCCCCTGAATTCAATCCCCAGTATCGCAAAAAAAAAAAAAAAAAAAAAAAAAAAGAATGTCCATCCATCAATCTGTAAGAGGGATTCAAAATGAACTACCATAACCATTGCATGATATTCTCTGTAGTGATTATTAAATCTTTACCTCCCAACATAGAAAGATCTTAGGCAGCTTGTTGAGTGTACGTGTGTGTGTGTGTGGGGGGGTAAATTGTAGTATTACTTGCATAATTAAAAATTAGGCCTGGTGTGGCAGTGGATGCCTGTAATCCCAGAACTAGGGAGACTGAGACAGGAGGATTGCAGATTTGAGACTAGCCTCCGCAACTTAGTAAGACTCTCAGCAACCTAGCGAGACCTTGTTTCAAAATAAAAAAATAAAAAGGTCTGGGTGTGTAACTTGGAGGTAGAATGCTTCTGGATTCAATCCCCAGTACACCATACACACACACACACACACACACACACACACACACACACACACACAAATTAGTCAAATAGAAATGAAGCAAGAATATGGATAAATCTACAGACTGCCTCAATTCTCCTGGGCTTCCTACTTCCTTTCTATGCATTTATATTTATATACTTATATACATGTAGAGTTTTTATTACATAGTTAGCATTATTTTATATGTACTGTTCTACAGTTTGTGTTTTCCACTTAATGATAAGTTGGGGAGATCATTACAGCACCCACAGCCTTACCTCATTCTTTTTATTTTATTTTTAATTTGTGTGTGTGTGTGTGTGTGTGTGTGTGTTTGTTGGGAATTGAACTCAGGGGCATTCTACCTCTGAGCTAATCCCCCAGCCATTTTTATTTTTTTGTTTTGAAACACAGTCTTGCTAGGTTGCTTAGAGTCTGGCTTCAATGTTGAGGTTGTCCTTGAACCTGCAATCCTCCTGTCTCAGCCTCCCAAGTACTGTGATTTACAGACGTGTGCCACTACACCAGGCTTGTTTCTTTCTTTCTATCTATCTATCTATCTATCTATATTTATTTATTTTTTATTTATTTATTTGGTGGTACTGGGGATTGAACCCAGGGGCATTCTACCTCCAAGCAACACCCCCAGCCCTATTTTTTAATTTTTATTTTGAAACAGGGTCTCGATAGGTTGATGAGTGTCTCACTACTTGCTGAGGCTGTCCTCCAATCTGTCATCCTCCTGTCTCAGCCCTCTAAGTACTGGGATTACAGGCGTGCACCACCACACTTGGCTTTTATTTTTTAATAGTGATGAAATACACCTGACATAAAATACACCATCTTAAGCGCTCTTAAGTGTACAGTTAAGTGCATTGAGATGGCTGCGCAAACAATCTCCAGAGCTCTTTTCTTCTTGCAAAACTGCAACTCAAGGCCCATTAAGCAACTCTCACTTCCCCCTCCACACTGCCCCTGGAATCCTCCATTCTACAGACAGAATTTGATTCCTTTAGGCGCCTCATACAAGTGGAGTCCAGAAGTCACTGGGATGGGGGTCCTGAGGAGGTCTCCAAAAGGGAGGTGGACCTCGACTTAATCTGTGAGGGTTCTTGTCGTCATCAAAGAGAAATTTAAGGACAGGTCCTATTGAGGCACAGACTGATTTTTTTGAGAGAGGGAAAGAAGTACACTCTCTGAGAGACGGGGTGTAGGCATTGGAGAGGAGTGCGCCAGGCACACTTAACTAGGCATACTTACAAATGTAAAGTCTATACTACAGGGATATGTTCTAAGAGGATGTTTTCAGTTCTCCTTTGTGTTGGAGGCTGGTTGTATTAATCATAACATACTGGAGGCTATTTTCTTCTTTATTCTTTTTTAAATATGCTTTTATTGGTGCATTATAGTCTCACATCATAATGTAAGTCATGTTGACAGTGAGATACATGCACACAGCACGTGGTGCCTCCCCCACCTCCCCATCTCCCCCACCTCCCCATCTCCCCCCTTCCCAATATAGAGTACTGAGATTGACATTGGATTTTCACATATATACACCTAGTTGATGGTAGTAATTCTATTAGTGAACCTCATCTTCCCCCTCCCCTTCCCTTAGACCACCTCCCTGGCTCCACTGAGGTTTCTCCTCCATTATCTGGAGTCCCTCTGGTACCTCAATTATTCCCTAGCTTGAGCATATTAGATAAAACACAGTCACTTTCTGCGACTGGCTAATTCTCCAGGTCCTTCCATTTTCTTGCAAATGACAAGCAGAATTATTGCCAAGTAGAATTCCATTGTGTGGATATCCCATAATTTTTGTAGTCCATGCATCTGTTGATGGACACCTAGGTTGGTTCCATAATTTGGCTATTGTGAATTGTGCTTCTATGAACATGGATATGCATATATTACTGAGTTCTCTTGATTTCAGCCCTTTTGGAAAGATACCCAGGAGTGGTATAGCCGGATCATATGGTGGATCCATTCCTAGTTTTCTGAGGAATCTCCGCACTGATCTCCATAGTGGCTGAACTAATTTGCAATCCCACCAACAGTGTAGAAGAGTTCAAATTTCCCCACATTCTCATCCAAATTTATTGTTTTTTGACCTCTTGATGATTGCCATTCTGACTGGGGTTAGATGGAATCTCAGTGTAGTTTTGATTTGTATCTCCCTGGTTGCTAATGATGTTGAACATATATTTCTTCTTTTGTGAGGTATCTATTCATTTCAATTGCTCATTTCTTTTTTTCTTTTTTCTTTTTTTGTGGTACTGGGGATTGAACTAGACCTCTGAGCTATACCCCCAGCCCTATTTTATTCTTTTTTTTTTTTGGTACTGGGGATTGAACTCAGGGGTGTTCTACCTTTGAGCTATACCCCCAGCCCTATTTTTTATTCTTTATTTTGAAACCGGGTCTCACTAAGTTGCAGAGGGCCTCACTAGGTAGCTGAGGCTGGCCGAGAACCCGGATCATCTGGTCTTAGCCTCCCAAATGCTGGGATTACAAGTGTGCACCACCACACCCAACTATTCTTTATTTTTTGAAATAGCATCTCACTAAGTTGCAGAGGGCCTCACTAGGTAACTGAGGCTGGCTGTGAACCCGGATCCTCTGATCTCAGCCTCCCGTGCGCCACCACGCCTGGCTTTTTTTTTTTTTTTTAAGTGTAAAGTCTTTTAAGTTCTTTGTATATTCTAGATATTAGTCCTGTATCATAGGGATAGCTAGCAAAGATCTTCTCCCATTCTGTAGGTTTTCTTTTTAGACTTTTAATGGTTTCCTTTGATGATTAGAAACTTTTTAGTTTAGTATCCCACTTATTAATTCATTTTAATTTCCTGAGCTTTGGGGGTTTTGTTGAGAAAGTTTCTACCTGTGCCTATATGTTCGAGTGTTGAATCTATGCCCTCCTCTAGTAGTGTCACCGTCTCTGGTTTAACTTCTAGGTCTTTGATAAATCTCAAATTGATGCATGTGCTGGGTAAGAGGTAAGAATTTAGTTCCATTTTTCTAGAACTGGATAACCAGTTTTTCCAACACCATTGGTTGAGAAGGCTGTCTTTTCTCCAAAGCATGTGTCTGGCACCTTTGTCAAAAATCAATTGGCTATAAGCGTGTAGATTCGTTTCTGTATATTCTATTCTTTTCCATTGATTTATGTGTCTGTTTTTGTGACAATACCATGCTGATTTTATTACTACAGCTCTGTAGTCTAACTTAAAGTCAGGAATTGCGATGCCTCCTGCATGGTTCTTATTGCCGAGAATTGCTTTGACTATTCTAGGTCTTTTGTTTCTCCATATGAAATTTATGACTGATTTTTCTAGGTCTGCGAAGAATGACATTGTTTTTCTTTATCCTTAAAGAAAAAAGAAAAACCTCCAATAATTTCCCTATCGGGAGGTTCTGATATTCTACTTTGTGACCTTAAACGGTACTATATTGATGTAACATTGCAGGTGTGATGCCCATGAAGTAATCGGATGACCTTTGGATAAGGTCTAATAACTGATTTAGTAGTGCTATGTGTGTTAAAGGCATGTGAAAGTGAACTTTGTTTTTTTTTTTTTTTTTTTTTTGCGGTACTGGGGATTGAACTCAGGGACATTCTACCTCCGAGCTACACCCCCAGCCCTATTTTTTTATTCTTTATTTTGAAACTGAGTCTCACTAAGTTGCGGAGTGCCTCACTAGGTAGCTGAGGCTGGCCGCGAACCCGGATCCTCCGGTCTCAGCCTCCCGAATGCTGGGATTACAAGCGTGCGCCACCACGCCCGGCTGAAAGTGAACTTTGAATGTGGACTTTTAATCACAGCCACTCTTGTTTTGTCCCTCATCCTTCTGTTATCCTTTTTTGACTGGTTTATTTCACTAGCATAATGCCCTCAAGGTTCACTCCTGTTGTAGCATATGTCAAAATTTCAATACTTTTTTAGGCTGAGTAATATTCTGCTGTATGTACATAGCACATTTTGTTTATTCATTTACCAGTGGACACTTGGACTCTTTCCACCTTTCCTATGAATAACGCTGCTATGAACAAGAGCATACAAATATCTTAAGACCCTGTTCTTAATTCTTTTGGGCATACCCAGGAGTAGAATTGCTGGATCATGTGGTAATTCTATTTTTAACTTTTGAGGAACTTCCAGGCTTTTCCATAGCAGCTACCCAATTTTATATTTCCATCAGCACTGTACAGTGGTTTCAGTTTCTGTATTTCCTATTTAACACTTTTTATTTTCTTTCTTAAGTACTAGCCATCTTTTTTTTTTTTTTGCGGTACTGGGGATTGAACCCAGGGGCATTCTATCTCCGAGCTACACCCCCAGCCCTATTTTTTTTATTCTTTATTTTGAGATAGAGTCTCACTAACTTGCGGAGTGCCTCACTAGGTAGCTGAGGCTGGCCGCAAACTCGGATCCTCGTCTCAGCCTCCCAAATGCTGGGATTACAAGCGTGCGCCACCACGCCTGGCTAATACTAGCCATCTTAAGAGGCATGAGGTGATTTAGTTTTGTATTTTATGTCTATTTGTAACACAGGGCAAGCCAGAAGACAGACAGTAATGCACAGTTAAATTTAAGGGCCTAGACTGTCTAACTAGGCTTTAGATAGACAGCTTGTGCTCACATCTTGGCCCTACCACATTCTAGCTGTGTGACCTCATGTAAGTTACCCTGAACTCCATTGCCCCTTCTGTAAAATGGATACAACAATCGTGCTGTTCTAGATTTGTAAAGTTCAGTAAGATAATGCGCTTAAGTCACTAAACACAAGGCTATCCCAAATTTATCAATCAATCTATTTATTTTTTGTGGTACTGGAGATTGAACCCCGAGGACATTCTACCTCCAAACTACACCCCCAGCTCTATTTTTTTTTTTTTAAATAGAGTCTCACTAGGTTGATGAGAGTCTCACTACTTGCTGAGGCTGTCCTCAAACATGTGACATTCCTGTCTCAGCATCCCATGTACTGGGATTACAGGTGTGTACCACCATGCCCAGCTCAATCTATTTTTTAAAATGTGTCTTAAAGAGTTTTTTCTATCCCAAAGTAAATATATATATATATATATATATACATACATATATATGTATATGTATATAGGTATGTATACATGATTTTCTCTCTTCCAAATTCTTTTGCAGCTTTGAATTTTGCTCCTAATTATTTGGGCCAATTGAAATTAATTTTCTGTAAAATTTGCAAAAGGTAGCCAGTTCTCACACTCTTCTCTGACTAGTTCCTTTTCCCCCACTGATCTGATCATCTCTTACTTCCAGCTTCAGGGGTCTGTTTGCAGGGGTCTCTTCTCTGTCAACTGGCCTATTCCTGAGCAGCACCACTCCTAGAGAGGGCGTGCACGCACACACGTGTGTGTGTGTGTGTGTGTGTGTGTGTGTGTGTGTAAACTGAACCCAGGGGCCTTATACCTCAGAGCTACACCCCCAGCCCTATTTTATTTTGAAACAAGGTTTCACTAAGTTGCTGAGGCTGGCCTCAAACTTGCGATCCTCCTATTTCAGCCTCCCAAGTACTGGGATTATAAGTATGTACCACCATGCCTGGCCACCTCCTAGAGCTTTGAAACAAGTAGCCCTGGCTGGTAAGAGCAAGCCCGTTTATGGCCCCTTTTCAGAACTGGCTTGGCACTTTTTGTACTCTCCTTTTCTAAACTCAGCTTGTTATATATACATATATATAATATTATATACAATATATTATAATTAATATACATAATATATGTTATATATTACTATTATATATATGTCATATATAATAGTAACTGTGGTGGTGTGCTTTGGAATGCAATGACCTGAAAAACTAACTTGGAGGAAAACTGATGTGTTTACGACCTTGTATCCTCTTACAGGGAAACTTGCTTCTGTCTCAGCCTTTCTCAGCCAAGGTCGGTCTGAGAGTTCTCTTTCCTCATGATTAGACCACAACCACCTTGGATAAAAGCTCTTATTACCCCACTTCCCCTTGAATAAAAGAAGGGGCTGGAGAAGATTTGAAATGGAGCTGAACAGACTGCTTCGGGGAGACAGGCTATTCAGAGAGGTGGCCTTGGAAACGCTGCTGACCGTTTGCCAAGACAACCCCCCAGGCCTCCTAGATTTTCCTCCAGTAACCCTGAAAACAGGCAGTTTCACAGGAGCAGCTAGAACATTCCAGAAGTCACACGCCCTTGGGTCTGGGGGTTTCTTTCACTCCCCTCACCCACTGCACAGGTGAAGACAGTAAGGGTGGGAGGGTGGAGAGACAAACCTCAGTGGGTCTGCCTGCTCTCTTTCTCCACTTTGCAGGAGGAGGGGCACAACGAACTGTCTCCAGGGCTCCATCCCAGCCCCAAAGTGACCAGTGGCCAAGCCTCAGGATCCCACTTTAAACTGGGAGTCCCTTGCAGGGCTCCCCCCTTCCACATCCCCCCCTTTAAGAAGAGACCACTTCGTGTGTGTTGTTCATGATATTTATTGTCCCTCACTCGTGGGCAGTAGGGGAAGGGGACAACAGCTGTGCCCCACCATGGGCAGAGGTGCTGGCGCTATTTACACGCTGGGTCTCAATGGCTGCAGCTGCACTTCTCAGACTCGGCCTCCGCCTCGGCCCCCTCGCCGCCTTTGCACACACAGTCCTTGGCGCACTTCTCACATTCTGCAGGGCAGCAGCCTAGGGATGAAACAGGGGGCCCCGGTCTCATGTCCTCCATCTGTCCTCAAAGGGGAGGCCGGCGAGTGTCTGGGTTCAGCCTGGGCTGGCTGCTATGCCCTTCCTGCCCTCATGCCTGGTCTGACTCAGCATCAATGACTCAGCTGTCCCTGTGACTAGCACACAGCCCCTCTGGTGCTCTGGTAGATGCCAGGGAAACCCCTCCCCCAACACACAACACACACGCCCAAGATTGTGAGCTTAGGCCCAGGCTGAAGGGGTGCTAGGCCTTAAGGAGAAAGCACAACAGGGTAAATGGCCTGGAAAGGGGTCTTACAGGATTAACTTGGAGAAGCAGAGATGGTGGAGTGGAGAGGGGCCAGGAAATCTGGGGTGATCTGGGAAGGGAGCCTTCCCTCCCCTCTCTGGCCCCCCCATGCATATTACACTGCTGTGAGTTGGGGAGATCAAATTGAGGGGGTCCATAAGACATGAGAAGGGCCAAGGGTCTAGACGGGTAGAGCTGACCCCCAGCCTCACTCACGGCCTCCCAGGCACTGGAGGTTTTCAAGGGTGGCGCTCGAGGGGAGGAGCCGGTCTAGAGAGCAGTTCTCAATCTCCAGCTTCCCACTGGAATCTTCTGGGAATTTACAATAACATCTCTCCCAAGCCTACTGTATCAATATCTGGGAGGGGACACGAGCCTCTGCGTTTTAAGGTCTGCCCAGGAGGTTGTGCAAAAACGATGGAGCAATGGATACGGGGCTGGGGCTGGGGGGTCCGTCTGCCTCCAGGTGGCCAGACACTGACAGGGGAGGGGAGGGGGGAGGGGTGCACTCACTCTTCTTGCAGTTGGTGCATTTACATCCCTCGCACTTGCAGGAGTCTGCAGCGCAGGTGCAGGAACCACCTAGAGTGGGCGATGCCACAGAAAGGGTTAAAGGGGTAAAACCCGGGCGGCCCCAGGCCTAGAAGGAGGCGCGGGCTGCCAAATCTCCGTGCTCTTCGCGACATCGGTATTCTCATCCTTCAGGAGGTTCAAAGTAGGAAATAAAGAGCCCCTCCCCCAAGCGTCCTTGAGACCAGGAATAGGGCGTGGGATTCTTTGCCAGTAAAGGGGTGCACCGTGCTGAAGGAGGGGGAAAGGGGCTCACCAGTAGGACAAGGGCAGGTCTCAGGGTCCATGTCGAGGCCAGCAGCCGCTGGAGACAGTGAGCTGGCTTCTTCGGGCAAGAGGTCGCACTGCGCGGCTACTGGCTGCAGGTGGCGGTTTTTTATAGCCCCAGGCGAGGGCGCGCGTGCACAGCCCTTGGTCGACCGCCCCCGCGCACCGCGCCGGCTCTTCGTCAGTGCGCACAGGTCCCCGCGCACAGGTCCCGGCTCATTGTGACCGCACTGCGCACCGCGCTCCCTCCGCTACGCCCCGCAACCGTGTGCACGGCCTGCCTACTCCCCGCAGTGGGAACCCTCCCGGACGCAGCTGGCGGCGGAGGAAGCGCGCACGTAGAAGCATCTCTGAAGGAAAAAGCTTTGCGTATTTCCCAGCCTAGCATTCCCGTTATCCTCGAGTTCCTGGCGCCAGTTTCGTTCGCATGGGGTGATGAGCTGGGGGCAGAAAGAAACCCCTCACCCTGAACCTGCGGCTTGCACGGACAAGAGTCCCTTTCCATTCCGTCTTCCATCCTGCCCAGCACCTTTGAGATCTTTGATTCCTATCCGTCCATTATGCAAGTTAGGAAAAAGGAAGGCAGAGAAAAGGGGATCTGCTTAGCTTCCCGAATCAGCCTGAGGCAGAGTCAGGCCCAGAACTCAGGGACTCAAAAGGTTTATCAGTGTGTGTGTGTGTGGGGGGGGGGGGATCCCCATCACCACCAGCTCCCTCATACATCCAGCAAGAGGGCGTATCAAAATCAGGAGAAAGCAGGAAGATTTTTCTGTTTATAAAAGGGAGCCTAGGTAAAATAATTTTGACAAATGGATAGATTGGGGGTTTAGATGCAAAATGAAAACAAATCTGTCGGGCGAGGTGGCACACGCCTGTAATTCCAGGACTTGGGAGGTTGAAATAGGAGGATGGCAGGTTCAAGGCCAGCCTCAGCAGTTTAGGAAGACCCTATTTCAAAATAAGAATTTTTTTTTTTTTTTTTTTTTTTGCGGTACTGGGGATTGAACTCAGGGGCATTCTACCTCCAAGCTACACAACCCAGCCCTATTTTTTATTCTTTATTTTGAAACCGAGTCTCACTAAGTTGCGGAGTGCCTCACTAGGTAGCTGAGGCTGGTCTCGAACCCGGATCCTCTGGTCTCAGCCTCCCGAATGCTGGGATTACAAGCGTGCGCCGCCACGCCCGGCAGAATTTTTTTTTTTAAAACAAAAGGGCTGGAGGTGTAGCTCGGAGGTAGAACACCCCTGGGTTTGATCCCCAGGACCCCAAATCAACCAAACAAACTAAAAAGTTACATAACTCAGTACCAAAAGAAGTAGTAGTAGTAGTAGTAGTAGTAGTAGTAGTAGTCTACGTTGCTTTGAGAGTGCCCCAGTGAGCCATTACCTTTTACCCAGGCCCAGATCCAGATCCATTCTGGGGAATGACCCCCATTTTCCCAGCAGGTTGCTGAAGTTCTGAGGTCCTATGGCAAGGATGACACTAGCGTAGGCACATGCACCTCTTTGCTCACCACCTCCCCTGCTGCTGCTGAGGCTCCTTTGTGGCTCGGCAGGGCAATGAGGTAAGCCCTAGAGAGGTGGAGAGTGAGGGAGAGCGTGTTCTTCAAAAGGCAGGGGCAGCTGGGAGTGGTGGCGCACACTTGTAATCCCAGTACTTGGGAGGCTGAGACAGGAGGATCACAGGTTGGTGGCCAGCCTCAGCTACTTAGTGAAGCCCTCTGGAACTTAGTGAGATCCTGTTTCAAACTAAAAAAATAAAAGAAGGCTGGGAGTGTAGCTCAGAGGTAGAATGTCCCTAGGTTCAATCCCCAGTACCACACACACACACACACACACACACACACACACACACAAAAGGCAGGGGCATCTGGGAGCCCATGGGACATGAAGTTTGGGAGAGAGTAGAGAAGGAGGGTGCAGAGCTATGAGAGGAACTCAGTGAAGGCATTTTAAAATGTTATTATGCCGGATGTGGTAGTGCATGCTTGTAATCCCAGTACTTAGGAGGCTGAGACTGGAGGATCGCAGGTTTGCAGCCAGCCTCAGCTACTTGGTGAGGCCCTCTGCAACTTAGTGAGACCCTGTTTCAAAATAGAGACTAAAAAATAGGGCTGGAGGTGTATCTCAGAGGTAGAATGCCCCTGAGTTCACAAAAAATTAAAAAATAAATAAAATGTTATTATGTCGTTTATAGGGTGTCTCCTCTGTCCCTCTGAGACTCTCCAAAAATCTGCCTTGCCTGCCCACACTGTCACAGAAGTGGGTGTGTTCTGTGGACAGGTAGAACTGAACCTTAAGGTGTCTCCAAATGAAGGCAGGGACAGTTTGGGATGAAGAACCAGCCACATGGAGAAGCACGATAAAATCTGCCCCAAGAAGAAAATGTTTAAAGCACATGGGGGCTGGCAGGAACCGAAGTCAAAACTGTCCACCTGATGTAGGATAGAAAAAAATAAGTAGGTAGAAAGGAGAGAGACAGGAAGGGGAAGTAAAATATAACTTTAATATAGAAAACCTGGAACTGAAGTGCTTCAGCCTCTACTCCACAAACCAGTTCTCTTTTCCAGGCCTGACTCTCCTAAATTCCTGGGAAATCTGTACATCTCGGAGTTAACTAAAAGAAACTATAATTGCTCTGTGCATTGATAACAAGACAGGTATGATATTTTGAGAAACCTATATTTTAGGATACTCTCTAGCTTATCTGTCAATCAGCTAATGAGGACTCCAATTAGCCTGAGGACCCTAAGGTTGACCAAACCACTATAAACTGCCTTGGGGACTAGCGGATTGAAATCATCCTCACATGCCTCCTCTAGCCCACCCCTCACGAAAGTCCCCTATAAGAAGATATCCCTGAAATCCCCAAAATGCCTTCTTCATTTGAGGTGGCCCACATTCTCTCTTGAGTGTATATTTCTTCCTTTTTTCCAAATAAACCTCTGTCCATGTCTCTGTCTGGCGCGTGCTGAAATTCTTTTCTGTCACGTTAGACAAGGACCCTGTAGATCCTGAGTTCTTGAGCTGAAGATTCACTCCAACACACCGAAGTCAAAACTGTCCACCAAAGTCAAAACTAGAGCACTGGATTGAGAGTCAGAGTCTGTATTGAAGGGTAAGTTCTGATGCTGACTAGCCACTGGACAGTTCATGTCCTGGCTGAAAGTCTCAGTCTCCTCCTTTAATAAATGAAGCCACTTAACCCTTCGGAAGCCGAGGAGCAAAGAAAAAGCATGAGGCAAGGAATCCTGGGGTGTAGAAATAGGGAGGAAGTTTGACTGCATTTTAGACATGGCAGCCACATGGTGACTGCCAGGCTCTGAGGTGCCTCACTTTCTGGGTCAGTGGTGCAGGTGCCCTTCACATAATGGTCTTGGACCTCAAAGCCAGCCCCTCTCCAGGTGTAATATAAAAAGGATGAGAGACCACTCACTGTATCTCTTTCCCAGGCGCCATGTTCTCTTTCCCAGCTGCGATCCTGGAGACTTCTGAGGTGACCTGTGTCCTTTCCCCTGTATACCTGTTCCTTTTCCTTAAAATAAAACTTCTGCCTTTGTCCCTGTCTGGTGCGTGTTGAAATTCTTTTCACCATGGAGGCGAAGAACCCACAGAGATACCGTGCTGACCCATGACGATGGGTCCTCTCAAAGGGCTCTGAACACTCATCTCACCCTAACTTCCACTTACTTTAAAGAGACATCCTCTGGGAACCCTATCTCTCCCTCTTGGGAGGTGGTCCAGGGGCTGCTCCCCAAGAAGCCTCCAGACTTTGGTTTTGCTGAGAGGGGGATACTAGGACTACAAGGAGGTACTAAGCAATGTTCCAAGTGTCCCCACACACAGCTGAGCCTCTCTTCCAAATGGGAGCCGAGAGAGTACTGTAAAATGTTAGCTGGAAACCTTTCTCCCCAAAATGTTAGCTACCCACAGGCCTCCAAAGGGCCCCAGCTGTGGGGCTGAGCTAGCTGGTTTCTCTAGGCCTTTCTTTGCAGGACCAATGTGTGTTGGTCCATGAGGCTGTTTCAGTAAAGTTGAAGAAAGAGAAAAAATAATTAGACTGGGGAGAAAGACAAGGAGGACACAGAGGAGGCAGAGGAGGAGATGAGATCATCTGATATCGTAGGGTATTGAACTTGAAGCCCAAGGGGGTTCTCCACTTTGGTGGGGATTTCGGATCTCAGAGCTCACCAACACTAATAGCAGATTTCTGTGTTTATTTTCTTTTTCTAAGCACCTTCTAGCCTCATACCTCTCTGCCCTCGGTTCTGAACCCCAGGCCCTGGCCCTCAGAGCTTCTCTATCGAGGCTGCTTCCCCATTTCCTTGGCATTGAAGCTTCAGAGCTGGAATGGCAACCACCCTCCTCTCCAAGGACCAAGATATTGAGGAGTCTGAAAAATACTGCCTCTTTCTGAAACGTCTTCTCCCCCTATTCTTGGTTCTCAACCTCCATGACCTCCAAGGGGCATTTCATGTAGGTATGTTGCTCCAGGGACCTCCTCACCCCCACCTTAATTCCTCTCTGACCCCTTGGTAATTCTCACAACCTGAAATTCTGTCACCTATGTTCCCTGTGCCTGTGATCCCCCCGCCCCCCATAGCCAGGCAACACCTGAATTTGCTTCTTTCTTTGCTTCCAAGTCTTTGCTCAACTCTCTCCATGAAGCCCACCTGTGATCAGCCTATTTAAAATTATAACACACACCTTAAGCCCCAGTACTCCTGATCCCCCTTACCTTGCTTGATCTTTCCTTTCTTCTTAGCATTTAATATCTTTTAACAAACTAAATGACTCGTTTGTTTAATTTTACTTTATTTTATTTTTATTTTTGTGGTACTGGGGATTGAACCCAGGGGCAGTCTACCTGTGTTGTACACCCCTAGGCCTATTTTCTATTTTATTTCATGTTAAAACAGGGTCTCACTAGATTGATGAGAGTCTCACTAATTGCTGAGGCTGTTCTTGAACCTGCAATCCTCCTCCTGTCTCAGCCTCCCAAATAGTGGGATTACAAGCATGTGCCACCACGCCTGGCTTTCATTTATTTATTTTTAATGCTTCTGTATTGTGGGACTCCTCCTGCTAGAACTTAAGCACACGAGAGCAGGCTCATTGTTTCTGTTCACGTATGTATCTGCAGTGTCTATTACAGGGCCGGGTACATGAGAAACATTCAGGACACACTTAGTGAATGAGTAAAATGAGTGAGTGAATGAACAAAGTCATGCTGGCTGCGACTCTGCAACTTACTAGTAATGTGGCAAATTACTAACAAGCTGCTTAATGTATCTGTACCTGTGTCACTAAAGGGAAATAATGGGAAATCCTACTTCATATAGATTTGTCAAAGGGTTCAATGGACAGCACTTGGAAAGCTCTCAGAACAAGGCCCTAGCCATGTTGGCTTTCACTATTTATAGATGAGGGGTTCAGTAGAGGACCCCACAGGGAGCCTTGGTTCTCGAAAGCTCCGATGTGACCCTCAGTCTCATAGTCAGCCTGGGCTATGAGCCTCCCCAAACACAGTGGCCTCCACCTGATACAGCACTGCAGGTGTCAGCTTGGGCCAGATGAGTCACATCAGTCCTCACGCCAGGACCTGCACCAATCCTAGTGCTTTCTGGGAGATGGAAGTTTACAGAGACTTTTATATTTTCAATTAGATTGGGGCCAATAGGCAGGACCAAGTGGAATGACAGGTGGAGATTACTCAGGGTCACATCAACTAAGGGATGGAAAATCTCCAGGTGATCTCAGAAAAAAGCAAGGAGCCCAGCAAGTCCCACACCCTGGTTGAAATTGATCCAGTGCAGGATTAAGACTTGCTTTGTTCTCAAAGAGTTTCCCAATTTGCTATCCTGAGACAGAACAATTGGCCAGGATTTTAGACACATGGGCAAACAGTGGCATGCACAAAAGGATTTGCAAAAATGCTTTTCTGCAAATATAGTCTTTTTTTTTTTTTTTTTTGCAGTACTGGGGATTGAACCCAGGGGCGTTCTACCTCCAAGCTACACCCCTAGTCCTATTTTTTATTCTTTATTTTGAAACAGGGTCTCACTAAGTTGTGGAGGGCCTCACTAAGTAGCTGGGGCTGGCCGTGAACCCAGATCCTCCCGTCTCAGCCTCCCAAGTACTGGGATTACAAGCATGCACGACCATGCCCGGCTAGTCTTTTCTTGGAGTGAGCTGGATTTATTGGTAGAAGAATGTTGAGTGAGCAATTTTGTCCACAGGGCAGCTGAAGATAGAGAGGGGGCACTGGTCTAAGTGCCCTGTGGTTTCTATCTCCAGCCTGTATGGTAGGCAATTTTATGAATTCAAGGAAGCCCCTCCCTACTTTGTACCTCAGTTTTCACATGGGTTGGCCAGATGACTGCTAGTGGCTTCCATGGCTATTGCCTTCCAGTTGTTGGGAGTTTACCATGCACCAGGTATCATATTGAGCACCATATGGTGCTAAGCATATATTATCTCACTGACAGGTTTGGCATTGTTAACATTACTTTTGTATTTTGGGAAACTAAGTCTCAGAGAGATTAAGTGGCTTGTCCTGGATGCAGATCCAGGAACTGACTCTAAGTATAGTGTTATGCCACTGTCCCTGATACCTTTAATTCAATTCACTATGAATTCCAGCTATTAGGCATGCTACGCACCAGGCTATTTGATATTCTACATGCAAACTCTGTGGAATTGCAGATTCTTCAGGTCTGCAACAAAGAGAGTCATCCTGCCTCCTCTCCCTACCCATGAGCCAGGTCCACAGTCCCTGGAAATGCCCCATTCAGACTCTCCATGACCTGAAGTAGCTGAGTCAACCCATAAACTGGACAACGATACTGCATGTAGTTTCCTACACCCGGAGGGCATCAAAACTCTGACCTCAAAGCTCCCCCTGAGGATGGACTCTCTACTCTAAGCAGACCCTAGCCTGGCCCAGCTTTCATTCCCACTGTGTCAGGGGGCCTGGCTCTTATCTGCAGTTGATCAAGTCTCTGAGTCTGGGGCAGTCGTTGAAAGCTGCAATAGCTGGGTTCTGGGTACCTAAATTCTAGTCTTTTGTAATATCGACTTCCCAATTTCATCAGATTATTGATGCACCTGGGGTCTTATCCTTGAGTTGGCAAAATGTCCCACCCCTCCCCGGTCTATCCTTTCCCCCAACCCTGTGGGATTTGAGCAGGGATCCCGAGACTTCTTCCTGGGTACTATCTGCCTTATTTTAACAGATGAGGAAACCAGAAACAGCATATATCTTGTCCAAAGTCCCACAGCAGGGCAGTAATAAAGCTAGAATCTCTCAACTGGAAGCCTGAACCTGCTGGTTTAGCTTCTCAAAGTGAGATAATTTCATAAATTAACCTCAAATGACATAGTAACAAAGTTCTTTTTCAGTTCTTTATCAACCTCTCTGATTACCCCAAGGAGACTTAGCTTGGTGCTAAGATGTCTTCAAGGCCTCTCCCACGCTGTCCCAGCTCCCCTTCTTAACAGAGAAAGGGCAGAGGAGTCAGAAAGAGACCAGGGGAGGGAGCCCCAGAAGGCCTCAGTATCTAGTTAGAAATGTTATGACTTTGCTTTATTTTCTCTGTATTTATCTCCACGGTTACCTCCTGTTTATGGCAAATGATTCAATGTCTCCTCCACAGTAGTGATATAGGATTTCCTTTTAAAATAAATTTCAGTATAATACTAGGCCAGATGGTATGTGATTATAACTAAAATTAGGCCGCTTTCAAAGGACAGGGGTCAGGGAAACACTGTCCTCCACCAGGCTGGTGCCCTCAGCACTCAAACCAAATTTGACTCCTGGTTCTATTCCTCTACCCTCCTGCATCCTCCTAGCTAGGCACCTTTGTATGGATTCTAAAGGCCACAGCGAAGCCAGATGTGACAGTGTACACCTGTAATCCCAACACTTGGGAGGCTGAGACAGGAGAATTACAGGTTCGAGACCAGCTTCTACAACTTAGAGAGACTCTCAGCAACCTAGTGAGATCCTGTTTCAAAGCAAAAAAAATTTAAAAGGGGCTGGAGGTATCACTAAAAAGTTCCTGAGTCCAATCCCCAGTATCACTAAAATAAAATAAAATAGAACAAAACAAACAAATAAATTAATTAATTAAAATAAAATTAGGGCTGGGGATATAGCTCAAAAATAGAATGCCCTTAGGTTTGATCCCCAGTACCAAAAATATTAAGACTATGGAGATAAATACAGAGAAAATAAAGCAAAGTCATAACATTTCTAGCTAGTAAAACTTTAAAGGCCACAAGGAGAGTTGGTCACTGTGGGATAGGGAGTGTTGGAGGCAGGGAGGACTGGCTCCATCTTTCAGATTTTCTAAGGTGGCTAAATTGGCCTTATTAGCAAATGAGCTAGTATCCCGGTTCCTGGTGACTGCCTTTAACTCTAAGGATTGTAACACAGGGCACGCCCTAGGGGGCAGAACCTGTAATATAATAGAGACAAAGGTGGCCTGGCTTTGTGACTTTGGCCAAGACCCATGCTGTCTCTGCTTTCCTCGTCTGTTAAAATAAGGCAGATGGCACCCATGGCACAGTTTTGGGGAGTCTGAGGATCACTCAACCCTGGGGAGAGGGGGAACAGGGAGGGGAGGGGCACTTTGCCAACTCAAGGATAACCTTGAGTGCATCAATATCAATAACCTGATGACAATTGAGAAGCAAATATCACCAAGGCCTAGATGCCTATCAGCCCATCTTATCAGTGAGGGGCTTAAGAGAGTAGCCATGAAACCCTGATGGTGGTTGGGGTTCAAGGAGCCTCCCTCCCATAGTAATTTGGTTCTTGTACATGACTGGAGCCAGGCCAGAGCTCTGTGGTTTTGGAGGGAGGTGTTCTGAGAGAATGGTAAGGATCCACTTTAGCTGGGGCAAAAAAATAGCCCTCAAGGCCCCTGAAATGTAGGGACCATTCCAGTGTGTGCTGCTGGACTCCCAAGCAGAGCATAATGGGAACCCCACACTGCCCACACTCTACCAGACCACTTGGACACTGTCACCAGAATCTTCTCGGAAAACCGTACTGAATGAAGGCTGATGTTCTTTTTCTTTGTGTATGTGGTACTGGGGATTGAATCCAGGGGAATTCTACCTCCAAGCTACACTCTCAGTCCTTTTTATTTTGAAACAGGGTCTTACTAAGTTGCTGAGGCTGGGCTTAAACCTGTGACCCTCCTGTCTTAGCCTCCCAAGTACTGGGACTGCAGGTGTGCACCACCATGGCTGCCTCTCCTTTCCTAATTATTAGCTGGCCAGGTGTGAAGATGGGGTAGCAGTTTGACCTAGCATCAAAGTTCGTTCGTTCTTTTTTTTTTTGCAGTACTGGAGATAGAACCCAGGGGCATTCTACCTCTGAGCTATACCTCCAGCCTTACTTTTTATTCTATATTTTGAAACAGGGTCTCACTAAGTTACAGAGTGCCTCACTAAGTAGCTGAGGCTGGCTGTGAACCCGGATCCTCCGGTCTCAGCCTCCCAAGTACTGGGATTACAAGTGTGCACCACCACGCCTGGCCACATCAAAGTTCTTTCTAACACCTCACCTCACTTCAGTGGTTCTCTGCCGTGGGTACTTTTGTCTCCTTGGAGATGTTTGGTAATGTCCAGAACCATTTTGGGCTGTCACACTGGGGCATGGCGGTGGTGGTGGTGGGTGACGGTATGATACTATTAACATCTGATGGACAGGGGCTGGCGATGTTGTCAAACATCCTACAGTGCATGGGATTGTCTGGCCCCAGGTATCAATAGTGCCAAGGCTGAAAAACCTGCTTTACTTCATCCTGTAACAACCCTACTACAATTTTCAGCAGCTAACAGAAGGGCGGGGAGTCAGGGAATCAGAAGGCTCCTTTGCCAGTTTGTCGAGTGCAAATACTCATGAGTCCTCATGCTTCCCTGACACAGGTGTTTGGGGCTCAAGTGTGAGAAAGCCGGTGACAACACGTGGGGAAGTCATTTGCAAGGGCACGTGGACCATGAGGCTGAGCATGGGAAGGTGGGCAGAGCTTCGTCTAGCCTATGTCTACTGCAGTCAAATGGCCCCAATTTTCCAAGATGGTTGCAATTTCAAGTGCTTTGTCCTTTCCTTGGCTTCAAAAGTAAAATTGGTAATTCAGGCCTTTCGTGCCTCAGATTTTAAAAATACCTACTAGCTCCCTCCCTTCTCCTCCTCCTCCCCCTCCTCCCCCTCCTCCCCCTCCTCCTCCTCCTCCTCCTCCACTATCACCACTACCACTTCTGTCCTCTGTGGTTCTGGGGATTAAACCCAGGGGCATTTTACCTCCAAGCTACACTTCCAGCCCTATTTTATTTTGTTATTTTGAAACAGGTTCTCACTGAATTACTGACAGTCTCGATAAGTTTCTGAGGCTGGCTTTGAACCTGTGATCTTCCTGTCTCAGCTTCCCAAGTACTGGGATTACAGGCGTGTACCACCACACTGGAGCTCCTCTTCCTTCTTTATTGTAGGAAACTTGGGAGAAGCTTGGTGTGGGCACACACCTATAATCCCAGTACTTAAGAGGCTGAGACAAAGGGATGGGAGACCAGCCTCAGCTACGTAGTGAGACACTAAGAAATCTAGTGAGACCCTGTTTCAAAACAAAACAAAACAAAAATAAATACATAAATAAAAAGAGCTGGGAGTATATCTGAGGTAGAATGCCCCTGGGGTCAATCTCCAGTACCAAAAAAAAAGAAAGAAAAGAAAGAAGCTGGGCATAGTGGTGCACGCTGGTATCCCCAGTACTTGGGAGGCTGAGACAGGAGGATCACAGGTTCGTGGCCAGCCTCAGCAACTTAGTGAGGCCCTATTTTATTTTTTATTTTGAAACAGAGTCTCATTAAGTTGTTGAGCATCTCACTAGGTTGCTGAAGCTGGTCGCCAACCCAGATCTATCTCAGCGTCTTTTTTTTGGTTGCCCAAACTGATATTGTTAGTATCCGAAGTCTTATGCCCAATTTCCACGTGCATCAGAAAAACCCAAATCAGAGGCTCAGAAATGAGAGGTGCAGTCTCACTGAAGCTCACACAGTAGGACTCTAACCATCCACAATATCCCAACTGTCCAGGAAGCCTTTGATATCAGCAGATAGACAGTCTGAGGAACGAAAGGATTTTATATGCTAGGCAAACAACTACAGGGATCTTGTGTACATCCAGATGTGTTTTGAAATCAGTAACCACTGATGGTGCCCACTGTGCATCTTTTCTTGCACAGCTGTGCACCCAGGGTGTCAGAACTGGCCCCAGGTACACTTAAAAAAAAGATGCAAACTTCTAAATTTTCCACTTTGGGTTTTTAAGCATTAGGATCTTCAAGGGGAATTGGAACTTTTGTCTGACTTTTTTTTTTTCCTACTTAACTTACTCCTCTAAGCCACAGGACCAGTCTATATATGACCACTGTCCTGGTCACTCTCAGACTCTCTCATATTGCAGCTATTGGAACTCTGTAGGTGAGCGCTGCAGCTGCTGATCAGGCCCATTCCCAGATTCTCCAGGAAGGGAGCAAAGCGGGAGGCGGCATGCTCCTTGGTCTTCCACTGGCTGAATGCCAAAATCCTTCACGCTACCAGTCTCTGCGAACTCCAGGTAGACGTAGCCACACTTGACTGCCCGGTGCACCTCAAAGCAGAATCCCAAACACGAATCCTCTATCAGATCTATGTAGATCTCCTGTGTGATGACCTCTACCTTGTTAGTATCCAGGCTGGCCAACGAAATTTCCTCCATTTTAATTTGTAAGTGACTGGGGAGAGGGCGCTTGTTTTACTCACGGCAGCTTAGGCCTAGAGGCCTCTCAAGGCAGCGGCAGGGGTGACCGTGGTGTCTGCAGAGGCAGAAGCAGCCACAGTGGTGATGGCTACGGAACCCCAAGGCTTTTGGCTCGTTCAGGCGTCTCCCGGGTTCTGGGCTCGGAGCCACCCCTGGGCCTACAGTCTCGGTGGAACGGTTGCAGGCCTCACACCTACTTTTTTCTTTTCAAATGTACTTACTTATTTTAAAACATGCTATTTGAACAAGTTTTGGAAAATACAAGAAAAAAGGTAAAAGTTATCTTTTGTCTGTGATCTGAACACAACCACTATTGACATTTCAATATTTTTTTTCTGTATTGTACATTCTATATGACTTATTTAAAGAAAAAACTGCCTAGAGTCAGGTGTGGTGCCAGAATCTACACGACAGTTCCAGCTACTTGGGAGGCTGAGGCTGAGGCAGGAGGATCACTGGAGTCCAGGATTTCAGAACTAGCCTGGACAACATAGCAAGATCCTTTCTCTAGAAAGGAAGAGGAGGAGGAGAAAAATATTTCGTAACTAACTTTTAGCCCATTTTCTGTTTAGGATCTTACTATAACCACTTCCCATGTTTTGCATGTTTAATGGCTGTATCATATCCTGTTGTGTGCAGGGGCCCTAGCTTACTTGAATGTTTTCATAGACTTAGACCTCAGGTTGTTTCCAGGTTTACATAATTTCACATAGCACTCCAGTGGACACTTTTGGTGAGTTAGGTTGTTTTTCTTCTTTCTTTTTTCCTGGATTTGTGGTAAATTCCTTTTTGGCAGTGCTGGGAATGAGATCCAAGGCCTCCTGCATGCCAAGCAAGCCCTCTACCACTGAGCTGCATCCCACGCTCTAAATTCCTTAGAATAGATTTCCAAAAGTACAACCCTGAGGTCAAGTGGTAAGAACATTTTTATGATTCTTTCATGTATATTGTCAAATTATTTTTAAAACGTTTTGCCCTATGAATCTGGTGTTTTGCACAGTGATAAGGCCTTTTACAGCTGTGCCCTTACATTGATCCTTGGAGAGCTTATGCTGAGCAGCCTGTTTGAGGGTCCTAGGTCCTTGCTAGACTCTCAGGGGCCCCAAGTCCAGCCAAATTGAGGAGGAACAGGGCCTCAACCCTGGTGCAGCTCTCTAGGATTCACATTACTTCTCTGCATCTGCCTCTGGGCCAGAGCGCCCCCTGCAGCCATCATGTGGGATTACTCTCCCTGTCCTGTGACCTGGGCTCCACCTCTCCCATCACACCAGCCTCTGGTCTCCTCTCTAGTACAGACAGGGCCCAAGCACCTGCAGAGTATGTCTTTGAGGCCTTCATTGTCCTCTGCACAGCGCAGGGACATTCTTAATGATGTGTCAGCCTATGCCAGGAAGCTCTGCATGACAAAACTCTTGTTTCTTAACCTGAACTGTATTTCACTGGTGTTTCTTCTTGCAGCTCCAGTGTCACCAACTCCCCCTTCTCCTGGCCCCCGGCCACGTGTGACCACTCTGCTTCCCTGTCACCTTTCACTAGCTCATCTTTCCTCAAAGTCTTCAGGCTTCTCTATCGGCTGGTCCTGCCTGAGTCTGGGAGGAGGTCCTTCACATCTCCCTTTTTCCTGATATTTAAAGTAATACCAGGAAAAAGCTTAGCTCAGACTTTGGCCTCACATCCGTAGACTGAGCACATGGATTTACCTCTCCTTCCTCCAAAACACCCATTAAAAGAAAATAAAGAAGGACAGAGGGAAAGAAGAAAAACTGCCGGGCGTGGTGGCGCACGCTTGTAATCCCAGCATTCGGGAGGCTGAGACCGGAGGATCTGGGTTCGCGGCCAGCCTCAGCTACCTAGGGAGGCACTCCACAACTTAGTGAGACTCGGTTTCAAAATAAAGAATAAAAAAATAGGGCTTGGGGTATAGCTCGGAGGTAGAATGCCCCTGAGTTCAATCCCCAGTACCGCAAAAAAAAAAAAAAAAAAAAAAAAAGAAAAAGAAAAAAGAAAGAAGAAAAACTAATAAAAGAGTTGTGTGTGGAAGGACAATTTGGACAGACATAAATGGATTGGAGATTTTAACATATTTCTGGAATACTGGAATGGGGGAAAAAAATCACATTTCTAGGTAAATGGGAGCAGAGAGAGCCAGCTCTCAGATGGAGCAGCAGAGGAGTCTACAGGTTAGTTTGCTAAGTTCTGAGTTGTGGGGTCAGGGTGGGAGAACAGAAACGGGACATGGAGACCAGAAAGGTGGCAGGCGGGCAGATCTGGCTTCAGAGGTCCCAAGTGGTGGTCACATGGCCTCTGTCACACTGACTTCTCCCTGTGGGCAGATCCACGATTTCCCCCAGGCTGCTGCTTGGAGGGTTTCCCTGAGGAAATGGGGTGACCAGCCCAGGAGGGGCCAGGGCTTTCAGTGGGCTCAGCCCTACGGAGGACAGCTCTTCTGACTTGGACCTTGAGGAGTGGCCAGGCTTGTCTGCCAGCTGCCTGCTCTCATTAAACTCAAGCCTGCCAGTCCACAAGCCACACCCACAGCCTGCTGCCACTCACAATGGCCAAAAGAGGGAAAACTCACCAGAGATTCAGGAAATGGTCTCACTTACAAAATAAAAGCAGAATATGGAGAATAAAGGAACATTTGTGGAAGTTCTTACGTATTTAAATATGTTTGACAACTATTTATTTAATATTTATTTATTTATTCATTTATTTATTTATTGTGCTGGGGATAGAACCCAGAGAGCCTTGCACAGGCAAGGCAAGCACTCTACCGCTGAGCTATACCCCGGCCCAGTTTGACAAAATTTTTAAAATTCAACAAAAAGATTTTTCAAAAAGCTGAAATCAAAATGATAGACTTAGTGATGGGTGAGGTCTCCCTTCCTTGTTTGCAGGTGATTGTCTTCTGATTGTGTCCTTACATAAGAGAGGGAGAGAGAGAGATCGTGTGCTTCTTCTTTTTTTTTTTTTTTTTTTTGCGGTACTGGGGATTGAACTCAGGGGCATTCTACCTCCGAGCTATACCCCCAGCCCTATTTTTTATTCTTTATTTTGAAACCGAGTCTCACTAAGTTGCAGAGTGCCTCACTAGGTAGCTGAGGCTGGCCGCGAACCCAGATCCTCCGGTCTCAGCCTCCCGAATGCTGGGATTACAAG